>JAVQJG010281434.1:0-56297 GCA_036024015.1 Craterocephalus amniculus | reverse complement strand
AAACCTTTATTCCAGACCCAAAGAGGTCCATAAAAAAAAACAACACATACAATAAAATACAGAACAGGAAAACCAAACAAGAAAACAAAACACCAAACAATACAATTTCTGTCCATACAGACAGTATCACTTCAAATTTACATAGATGTGGTCACAACAATTTATCATGACTGTGTTTTTTTTAGTGCTGTAAACTCGAAATATTCAATTTAGATCCAGTATTTTTCAAGCCATTTTTATTTTTTTTAATCTTTATTAAGTAAGGCCTACCTGGTAGATTTTGCAGTGTAGGACCAAAGAATACTTTCTTTTAATCATCTTAGGCTGGATCAGCAGGTTATTTTTCCTCCAGTTTAAGGAAAGAAACTTGATGTATCTAAAAGTTTTGAGCACAGCAGAGCTTTCACAGAGATCCGAACATCATGTTAATCACTTTCTGTTATAAGTACATTTCCTTAAATATCTCAGTTAAAGTCTTTGTTTCATTTTCTCAGCTTTTTTCATGCCTGTTTCCTTAAGCCAGCTTCTCCACTGCTTCACTTTGTTTTGTTATAGGAATGTTATTTCTCACGGCTGCTGTATTTCCTCATATCACAAAGTTAGTTATTGGATTTTTCCTCTTTTATGGTTTTGTTTGCCTTTACTACCCATAAGGGAGCACAACATTGTTTTTTAGACTGTGATGTGGTCCTCTCAGCACCACTGTTGTCTCCACATCTCTCATGCCAATCGAGTATTTTTCTGCTGTACAAATCTGTGATTTAAACAAACTGAGACTAAAACTAAGCAACAAATGTTCCCCACAAATGTCGGCAATTAGTATTAGGCAACAACTGTTAATTATTTCAGAAAGAAAGGCTTTTTTCTTTTTCTTCTTAATGTTCCTTTTGCCTCTGCAATGAATATTTTCAATAGCATCCTGCTAAAAACAAGTTTGGGTAAGATAAAAAGCAACCCACATCATTATAAGCAACCCGTAGAGCTAATGTGATGCGGATCAAGAGGAAGCCTGCCGCCCCCACTGATGTCCCAGCAAACAATGACACATGTAACCAACCCTTTTTTCTTTTGTCCCCCCTGTTAGCCTGGATGACCATTTTTGTCATCTAGGAAAACACATGAGAAGTCCTCATTTTCTTGAAAACTTTGTGGTTTGACTTCCTGTTTTGTTGCAGGTCATCTGCATCTTGTCCAGCTGTGTCCTGCCTCCTACGACTTCTTTCTTTTTTTTCTCCACATCCATTTGTCTTGAATTTTGCCCATATTTTGAATTTACTTTTTATATTTTCTGCTGTTTGAGTTTCACAGCTTTAGTCATCTGTTACAGTACTTAGGTCAGAAACCGTTCTTTTCTGGTCATCTTCCTCTGCCTCAGGCTGTCCTAGCTCACGAAATCTGACTCAAACTGAATTTCCATCTCTCTGTGAGTCTGTACATGTGTTTGTTTGTCTCTCTTGTTCGTCCTCTCTGGCGGACCCTGATATTTTCCACTGTGTAACATCAGCAAACAGTGTTTCTGTGAAACTCTGAACAGTCCAGAAGTGAAAGCTAATGTGCACATGCACAAGCAATGGAGCCAAACACACCTCAAAAAGTGAGATTCTAAAAAAAAGAAGAAAAATGGATAAATAAACAATATCTATTTGCCCAGAGATTAACTGTATGTTGCATGTGTGTGTGCGTGTGTGTGTGTGTGTGTGTGTGTGTGTGTGTTTGCGTGCGTGCGTGCATGCGTGTGTGTGGGTTTTTGCTCCTTGCAGCAGTTTTATCTGCAGCTCCAATGACAGTGGCAGGAGTTCAGCCTCTACCTTCAGCTCCACTGACTGTCAGAGTTAATGTCCTGCTGACAGACACATGCGTCCAGCTGCAGTTTAACCCACACAGATACTAGATACCAGAAATATCACCACCAACATGCCGCTTAGTAATTAACTGTGTTGGTACCGGTGACTTGTGTTGTCAGCGTACTATATTTCCCAAGACTTCACTCCTCTATTGTTGTAAATCAAAAAATGACTCAGAATTATCTGGGATTATTACATGACAAACTGTAAAGTAACCCCATAGACTGTAAGTAACCCCTGCTAATGTGTGCAGTGATTACCTCCTATTCTAGTCTAACGGCTATAAGAAGCCTCTGATCCAAGTTTTCTGTTGTTTGACTGGTCACTCTTTAAGAGGTGCGGTATAGTTTATTATTTCAAGCAGCTTGTACAACATTCTTTAGTCCACACTTAGCTCCAGCATCGATTGGAGATGTGCAACATGCAGAGAAACAGTGAATAATTTGTTGCTCCTGCACTGCTAGGACACACAAGCTTTTCAAGTAGTCAGCTATATGCACATCTGCTTGCATTTTCTTGAGATTGTCATTAGCAGTAAAGGCTGAAATGTATTAAACCTGCAGGATTTAAAAGTTTCCCTGCTGCAAGCTCAAGGTGCTTTACATCAAAAGACCCATCAGAACCGCAAAAGTGTAAGTCCAAAATATCACATAACATATTTACACAGACATCCATGCTAACTATAAATGTAAACACACCTGCATGCACACACACAAACACACACACACACACACACACACATACACACACACACATACATGCACACAAAATGAATTCATGTTATCACAAAACACTCTTCTAACACTCACTTATCACATCAGGAGACACTGGAGAACATGGTAAAAACTATGTAGGACTTTACTATGTAAAAGTTAATAGAATAAAAATAAAAAGTAAAAATACCTATAATGTATTTGCTTTTAAAGTTTAAACAAAAACATTACTAAAAAGAAAAGTTTAAGGTTTAATTTTTAAAATGTCTCACTTCCCAGCTGCTCTCAGGTCGTCAGGAATGCTGACGAGGGGCATTTTCTGTACTGCTTAATCTGGGTCACGGGTGGGCTGGAGCCTACCCCAGCTATTATCAGGCGAGAATGCTGTTCAACAGGCGGGGGCCGTAAAAGCTAAAAGACACCATGACTGGTATTAGTCATCAGGAGTTAACAGACTTGTGCAAAGCTTGAAATCAAGCTCTGTGCAATTGGTCTGAATCAGGTGTGTTGCTGCAGGGAAACTTCAAAAACCTGAGGATCCCTGACTTTGGAGGGCCAACAACAACTTCTCTGGGACTTTCAGGGATGCAAGGGCAACAGGTCTGCCATCACTAATGGATGAGATTTATTAAATACACGGCAAGATTTCCTCCACAGCTCATGAACTTTCTCCTATCTCAAGCTTAGGTTTGAACGCTCACTAAAGGATCTCAGTTAACTGGAACAGACACAATGGCGACCTGCAGCCTTTTTCCAGTGTTATGTCGAAGCGCGCTACCTCGCTAAGACATCCTATTGCAGGCTGAATTTATAGCTATATCTGTGCTAACACATCAGAAAAGAACACTGCACATACTTCTTCATACAGGTTCCAGTGTTGGCCTTTCACATGTTAGATCAAGTATCCAAACTGGTTCTGTCTCAACAAATGATATCATTGGTGTTTAAAAATCAATGAATAAATTGATGAAGATAGGATATATATGCATGAAATCACTTCGATTAAAACATGTCCAGCAGGTATTTGTGTCACAGTTTGGGATTTTTTTTTCAAATGTAATTATTTTCAGATTAAACAACATTATGAAATTTATGCCCACACTGGGTGCATGCTTCCTTTGATAAAGCCAGACGTGCTGAGCAGTATCAAGTGTACAATTTTAAGATCCCAGAAACCCTGCTGCTTTGACTTGATAAAACACAAACAAAAGCTCAAAGCAAGAGAAATTAGAAAACTTTGTTAACAAATGTGAGAGAGGACGACATTCAGGTGCAGCTCATGTTCACAGATAATAAGGAAAGCTGAAAACAGAAGTTTTTAAAGCCCACAATATTTTATATCCATCATAATAGCATGTCTTTAAATGCTGAAAGAAAAATATTTTTCCATGGTCAAAATGCTGATTAGTTGGATGAGCTATAACTTCGTTGTTCTGTTTCCACCGCCCACAGATGCTAATTGAAACAAATTGTCTCTAAAATGGGTGTTACAGTAGGGAAGCCTATCTCACTATTTTCCACAGGCAGTATTAAGATTGTCTTGCAGTAAATGGGACAAAATTAAGGCTATGAAGAGGCTGACACAGAATATATCCCTGCCAAAGCTATCTACTTCTCTGGCTAAAGATAATCTGATGATGGGAAATGAGAAACTGACAACTTAAATCTAATCTGACCACAAGCTGCTGCACCAACTGCTTCAGCAGGTCAGCAGCACTCAGGCTGAACTGCTGATTAAACGGGTTGCTAGTAGGGATGGGCGTATCCACACACTGGAGTCAATACTTTGATATCTGCCAGTCAAAATGTCAGATGTGATACTTTGTTTAATTTTGAGATGCTGCTCTTCTGAAACAAAACATGCCATTTGGTTTCTAGAGACTTAAAGTGAATAAATGTGCAGTGTGTTCCTTCTATGATCATGGCAAACTATCAGATGTCATGATGATGGTGCTACTGCTACGGATGATTGATATTTCCCTGGTTTAATAATGCCAGTGATAGCTCATCATATTTTACTGTATTTTTTTTATTATATGTATCTTTTTCTATAAAATATGTTGTTTGCATATTTTTCTAAGAATATTTTTTTACTTGTAATTGTTTGTCAGAACATTGATTGTTTCAAAAATATATTCATTTATTCATTCATTAATTTATGTTCATGCATTTTATTCATATTTTACTCTGTACATGCAATAAAGATATTAATGCAGTAAAGATTTTTCTTAAAGGGGCAAGAGTTTAAAAAAAAAGCTACCAAAAAAAACATGCATGACATGCTAATATCCAGCATGCTTAAGTTATCACACATCTAAGCTCAAATTGAGTATTTCAGATAGAAAATGACAAGTAATGCAGTATGATATCGTTGCCCAAACATAGCCCCCAAATTAATCATGAAATACAACTCAGCAGAAACTCATTATATTGGTACAAAAACTCATTTGTGAACCCATAATTATTGTAAACTGAAAATAATTTCCCCTTTTAGCTGTGATTTTGGCCTCTCTCTCCTAATAACTGATGTCTTCTGCTAAACGCCTCATTTCTGCTGTTGTGGGTATTTATTTATTGTGTTTTCCTCTGTGTGCATCTGCTTCCTGAGAACATTTAAAACTGAAGGGATCCACTTATTCTTGTTCTGCTATTCTGCTGTTTATCAAAAGAGCAGCTTTATTCATACTGTCATCTGAGACGGTGTTTTGATAAAAATGCACTCTGCTTTGTAACAGCAGACATGTCTGAACCAGATAACCTGTCCGCTGCTGTTAGTGTTGATGGAGTCTTCATGCCGCTGTGCCAGACTGATGCTCTCCACATGAAGCACCGTCCTGTGTAAAAAACTAATAACACTAATGGGTTATCTCTTTACCTTTCCAAATAGATACAGGTTTAGAAATGCTGAATAAATGAAATGCGGAAGCATGGGTTGCACTGGATGATACCAGGACATCAGGTGGCTGCGATCTGTTGCTGCTGTGAGACAGATGTAGGCGGATGGCCGGATCTGATTCCAACACGTGCCTTGCTGCACTCATGATATCGTCTCTCTGACACACAATCCCTAGTAATGCATTTGCCGTGTGAAACCCACATGACAAATGTGTCACCTGCACATTTTCTATGTCTTTTCTCCCACGTGGCCTCAGTGACCCATGCTTATTGGGAGGGCGCCATGATTGCATTCATGTGTGTGAATGCAAGCATGTGTGTGTGTGTGTGTGTGTGGGTCATACAGGTTCACGCGACAAACCGAGAGTTCATCTGGTCTGATCTGATTTCCTCCCAGCTGGCTGATGTGGAACAGTAGCCCAGATGTTGGAGAGATTACAACTCCCTGCAGTATTTGAAGGAGATACGTGGAGACCGTTCAGGAAAAGGAAACACATGTACACACAATGGTGCAATTTGTTTTTGGTTTGGGGTTTTTTTCAGGGCATTTTACCACAAAAAGAACCAAAGCATTAAAAAACATATTTTCACTGGATGCACTTACGTAAGTTAGCTGTAACTGGACTGATTACGGTGGAAAGTGAAGAATTAATGAAAAGGCTAAATGACACATAAGTGACCATTCTGGCTGCAAAAATGATTTTAAAAAAATCTGTGTTTATGTAATTAGCGTACATGGGATGGGAGAAAAGGCTGAATAGGCAGTATAGTGTGGCTTTCACACTGATGCACATTAAGAGGGTTAGTAGTTTGAATCTCAACTAAGGGCCTTCTTCTGCCTCTGTTTGCAGCTTTTTCCTGTTCATGTGTTTGTTTCCTCTGGGTTCCATGAAGCCCCAAAAGAAATGCATGTTGGGCTTATTGGCAGTTCTTATTAATAAATGTTAATGAATTATGGATGGAGCAAAAAAAAAGGAAAAAAGAATTTCAATCATTAGAGGTTAGAGTGGCTTCAAAAGTGTTACAGACTATGCAATATCAACAAACTCCTGTTTTCTTCAAGCTTACCGACTGCTCCAGTCTGTAAAAGCCTGAGTATGTATAAAAGTAAAGATATTTTAAATATATATGAAAATATACCCAATTACACTACAGTATATCCTGCTTTTCAGTCTTGTTCTTCAATTTGGAGAAGATTTATCCCATTTCTCCATAATACAAGACTGGGATGATGGTGGAACAACTCCTCTTCTTGACTTTTAAAATGTCAAGACAAGACAGACTATTATGTCCCTGAGGGAGTTTTGCCTCTGACGTCACTCTGTTGCATAAAAACATCACAGCTGAAACATAACAGTTTACTGATATACTTAAAGCACAGGGATGATGCTTTAAGAAGATGCATATAAAGTGTCGATCCAGCCATACCCAAACACTGTCCCTTTCATGTTTTTCTATCTTCTTGTGTGCACCTTTAAAAGAAGTGTCCTGCTCTAAACCTGATAAAAATATGCATTAAAGGAGACCCAAAGTAAACCTTGCAAACACTGGGTTGGAACCACTTTTGTCTTCAAACTGATTTAATTCTTCATCGCACAGATCCAGTAAGGTGATGGAAACACTCCTCAGAGATTTTGCTGCATATTGACATGACAGCATCACACAGCTGCTGCATCCATGATGAGAATCTCCCGTTCCACCACATTCCTAAGGTGAAATATTGGATGAGATCTGGTGGCTGTGGAGGATATTGGAGTGCAGTGAACTTACTCTCATGTCCAAAAAGCCAGTTTGACATAATTTAAGCTTTGTGACATGGAGCATCATCCTGCTTGAAGTAGCCATCAGAAGATGCTGCACTGTAGGCCTACTCATAAAGGGATGGTCAGTTACAATACTCATGTAGGCTGTGGCCTTTAAATGATGCTCTTTCAGTACTAAGGAGCATAAAGTGTCCTAAAAATATATCCTCCACACCATTAGACCACCAACACCTTGAACCGTTGCTGCAAGGCAGGATGGATCCATGCTTTGAGGTAATTTCCATCAAATTCTGAGCAAAATTTTGCAGCTGGAATGGAGACTCGTCAGACCAGACAACATCTTTCCATCTTCTATTGTCCAGTTATGGGGAATCAGCTGACTGATGAGGCACCCGGTGGACCACACCACAATTCCAAGCAGCTTAGATCGTCTTTCTTCTTCATTCAACGCTCAATTTAAACCTCAGCAAGTCATCTTGATCATGTCTGCATGTCCAAATGCTTTGAGTTGTGGTCTTTTATCAGCCTTTTGTCTTGACAAACAAATGCAGTAATGTGATAGTGAAGAGAATCATTTGACATTAATGGAAATGACTAAATCTTTTCACTTAGTTCAATAGTTGACTATAAAATGTGAAAAAGCTCTTTTCTGAATCTTACCTTATGGGGTACACATCTGATACGAGTTCATCTGCTTATGAAATTCAACCTCTTTTTTCGTGTGTGTGAGTGTGTGTGAGTACATAATTTAACATCATTCAATCTATTCGACTGGTTAACTGGTTGGAAAAACATACAAATTTATATGCTGTTGAGGGCTTAATGAACAGAAGGACAAAGGCATGTTTGAGGCAGAAAAGCCAGCTCAGAGGAGGCTTGCACCACCAACTTGATGGGAGACATACTTAGAAAGAAACACATCATCCTGACATTTCCCACAATACATCATTGCAGTGGCCTTTTGGTTTGTCCCAGTGATCTTTGGTTAATTGCAGTAATGTTCTTGCAGAGACCAGTGTCTTCCTCCCTGCAGGGCTTGTTATGAACATCACTGTTGTTCACTACACTCCAGATGTAGTCATTATCACTGAATTATCCATTGTGAGTGACCTTCAGTTCATTAAAAATGACAACAATTTCCTCTGAGACCCGGAGGACAGCTACACATCTTGATGTTGGAGTAACAGACTTGTCAGTCAACCACTCCAATAAAAAACTTGGAGAGGCTTCATTTCTCTGCAGTCTGTCCAACTGTGTACTGCTGAAGGCCAAAATCTTGCTCAGGCTCCTTCGCATTATATTTGCTTGAACTGGTGGGAATGATAAGTTCGGTATCCTGCCTGAAGGTTCTTCGACATGTAAAATAAGCAATTTGAGGATCATAACCAGCAACCCTCCAACTAAAACACAACCTCAGTGTTTTCCTTTAAGATAGGACGTGTAAACTGCTGAGGTTGGTTGGAGCCAAATATTTTCCAATAGAGAAGCTCGCTTTACCTCCTAAACTCCAGGCCGATGACCTGGCAGCCACCTTTTTTAGATCCTCAGTAATCTCACACGTCTACAAACATGTGAAGTACACAGCCTGATAGATCTCTTTAAATGAAACACACACCTTCAACCTGTCTCTAAGTTCACTTTTGTAGTGACTGTTGATCCTCAGGGCTCACATGCTAAGAAACATTTTCTCTAAAAGGAGAAATTCAGTATTTTGCAACCTGGACCTATTTTCTAGCATGAAATACGATCATTTACTCACCCAGACAGTTTTGGTGCAACTTGAACTCCTTCGAAAGATATTTAGATCCACTCGCGATCAATATTAAAGGAGTGAACAAGGCCAATTTTTGCCACCAAATTCCTTACAATTCCAGCGATTCATAACAAAACATTTGTGAAATGAAAGAGTTTTGTGACAGAAATTCCTGTCTTTAGAGGCTACGCAAACTGGTCCCATTCACTCCCATTATATTGGATGTACTCTGATCGCGAGTGGATCTAAATATCTCCCAAGGGAGTTCAAATTACACCAAAACTGTCTGGGTTAGTAAATAATTGTATTTCATGCTAGAAAATAGGTCCAGGTTGCAAAATACTAAACCTCCCCTTTAAGAAAAAAGCAAATAAATGTTTTTAAAAGTGAATCATAAAGCAATGGAAGTGAAATGGTCAAATTTTGAAACAGCAACAGGATAACAAATACTTTCTTTTGGAATAACATACCCAAACCAATTGGTAGAGATGGTTCAGGAAGGATTACTACAACAATTCCTTACTAAGATTTATGATAATCACTTAAACACTTGCTCTACCATATGGTAAAGCAGGTGACAAAAAGTTTTAAAAAATTATATAAAATGCCAAGTTTACAAACCTTCAGGCACCCTGTGATCTGTAGACCTGCTCACCAATCCATTGAAGGGATCAAATAAAAAACAGTTTCACCTGAGTGAACGCAACACTCCAGTCTTCATTCACATCATTTTATTGTAATAGATCTCTATCATATACATACAGTACAATATGCTCAAGACAGATTTTATGGCACATCCATTGTTTTACATTTTGTAGTCGCTGGTATTGCTGTGAGGTTACAGTAAAGTGACCATCTGAATCTGTTACTTGGGTTGATACAACGGGTGGTTTCACCTCGGTGGGTTAGGAGTAATGTTGCTACAGCAAAACACATGCACTGTCAAGTTATATATTCCACTATGGGTGGGTCACAAATCCAGTTACACAGACCAACACTTGAAAAGTGGGGGGGGGTGGCGGTGTCATTTTCTGTTAAAACCCCCTCGGTTGTCATCTTGGAATACGCTACAACAGTGACTACTGTGATCCTGGAGAGCTACGGGACGTACACGGTTTGGATTTCTACCCAGCATCTGATTCAAAAAGCTGCCTTTGCAATTTGAGCGGAGGTTTAAACTCTGCTCTTCTAACACCTTTAACCCTGGGTTCAACCAAAACCTTGAATATCCAGTAGCGATGAAGAATAATGGTGTCTAAGGATAAGCATTCAGGTCTCTACTGCAATACGACTTTACTGTTAATACTACAGGTACAGAGTACCGCTAAGCTATTCACATATCTACAAACTCTGCTGTCCGTCAGCGGAGGTCTGACCAGCGAGTATGCCTTTTTCTTCCCGCAGAGTATGCTCAAGGTAAAAAAATAAAACAGTGATGGACTACAACATTTTGTGCACCACCATCATGCAATCGAGTGCATTTGTCTGTTTCACCCTGTGTTTGTCCTCGTTTGAATGAAAACAGTCATAACTTAAATCTGTCGCTCAGATAAAAAATAAAAGTTACGATTGTCTCAAAAAAATAATTTAAAAGCTAAAAAGGTCATAAAAACACCAGAGTAGAACAAAAGATATGTAACACGATACTAAAAACTCGTCCGCTTTCCCTTTTCATTAGCTTATTTGTGTGATACAGGCGTGTGAACATTGTATACTTACAATATAAGTGTGTGGAAGTAGGGTTGTAAGCACCTCTAGTATCTGCCTCTGTTCATAAAGTCTTTGATAGGAATAAACCTCTGTAGTGAAATGCCTCAAGTGTGCTGTTTAATCTGCTCAAAGTGCTTCACATACTCACACCGACTCTCCCCCCCAGTGAGACTTTTTTGTGTCTTTTTAATGTGCAATTTTGGCATTTGGACTTTCCCCCAGCTTTCCACCATTAAGTGTTGATTCAAAAGAAACGAGCGAAAACAAATGCTCAGACAGTGTAAACTCATGAGACAGCGTTCACAGAACTGAAATAATGGATGCGTGGCACGGCGCCGCTCCGGCCTAAATGACCTGGCAGCAGCTGTGCGCGGTGGGGGTGCAGAGAAGACCCTCCTTGGGGCTTCGGTGAATATTGACAGACAGAGTTTTCTCGTTCAGAGGCATCTGCATTACGCGGTTCTTCATGTTCCTGTGGTTTTCCCTGGCCAGGTCCAGCTCTCCCAGCCTCAGGGTCCCCGAGCAGGGGCCGTCCAGCAGCGGGTCGGCCAGCACGTCTCCCAGCGGGGGCTGGTGGTAAAGATTGCCCCTGGGCGAGGGGCCACCGAGAAGCGAGACTTTATCCAAACTGCCCGTAGAGCCGCCCATGCACATCCTCCACACGGGACGGTCCTGGGAGTCCCCCACAACTCCGCCGCCAGCACCGCTGACTCCTCCTCCTCCGACTCCTCCTCCTCCGGTCAGGTTGTGGAACTGCGTGCTGAGGCAAAGGCTCATCAGCTTCAGGCTTTCCACCAGTCCGCTGGTAGCTTTGGCCGTGCCCTTGCTGTGGCCGGACCCCGATCCCGGACTCGCACCGTTGGAGGGACTGTCCTGTCCCGTCCCCCTGTTCTCTGCACCATCTTCCCTCCCTCCGCTCTCGTCCTCCGGTCCAGCGGCGGTTAAGGTGTCAGATTTAAAGTGACTTTCTGTCTCTTCGTCGCTCGTCTCTGAGCTGGGGGTGAAAGTGGCAACCGGTGCAGCCTTAGGGGACGACATCACTGTCAAAGGTGAGGGTATTCTGGAGTTCAGATTGAGGCTGAGGCTGGGTTTAGGCGGACCGAGTCCATGCAGTTCTCTTCTCTCGTCCTCTTCCTCGTCCTCTTTATCTTCCTCGTGGATCTGATTAAGAACTGGGGCACTCATACGAGATGTCATGCGATTATTGGAAGATGTAGATGATGATGAGGAGGCAGTTTTGCAACGAAGTACCACTTGGGTAGGCAACGTACAGGGAGGCAAACATTTGTCCTCTGCCCCTTCTTCCTCATCCTCTTCCACGCTAAAAAGGCTGGGACTGCGTGGTTTGCAGGGGCCCACTGAGGCCAGAGAACCCAGCCGGAGGGGGTTAGAGTGGGCCTTAGCCAGAGGCCGGAGACCCCTCTCCTGGTTCTGTCGTGCCGACTGTTCTTGACTGGAAGCTGAAGCGTGGTTATCCTGTCGCTGGTTGAGGTCCAGCAGAGCCGTTTTAGGTCTGGGACCTCTGTGGAGGCTCTCAGCGCTACGGGCAGGGGATTGGGGGCCTCCTGGGTGTGACATAGCAGGACCTCCCAGGCCATCACTGACATCCTGATGAACATCCACTCGCGTGGGCCAAGACTGCCTGTAAATGGTTACACATAATATTTAGTGGTTTTAGCTAAATTAAGACAATTGTGCATTTAAAGGTTAAGGTTGAACGGTGATAAGGATTCCAAGAAAGTTGGCTTTTATGCTTTTATTCATTCCACAAGCATTTCAATAACTTATACCCTTTTAACTATAATAATATAAATTTGATGATCATCACAGCATAAAGATTGGAGAAAAGAAATTCCAGTTTTGTGGAACTCAAAAAGTTCAACTAAAAGCATATCTGTAGTGTAATGTTGATCAAATAATGCTGATAATAATAAAATATATAAATAAAAGAATAAAAGAATAAGTAAAAGTACCTCTTTAAACAAATAATAATAACAAAATACAATATAAGCTCTGCTGAATCACAATTTGAATCATGGTAGCCATTTTGCTATGTTTTGAGTCATTTTATAATTGATAAGATAAATGTTTTCTGTATCTAGTTTAACACTGACTACTTTAAATAAAAACATGAATGCAGAAATCTAAAACAATGATGTGTTATGGTAACGTTTTTATCGTAGTCATGCTAGCCGATAATTTTTAATAATGCTTTAAACTGAGCTATAACTGGGTGCAGCTTAGCATTTCCTGCTTGACAACTTGCAAGAAAATGAAAAAAACACAAACATATTTTAGAAACAAGCATACTTTTTCTATTAGAGATTATAATAATTTACATAAAATGCTAAGCTAAAATGGTTCGCAATATTTTCACCTGGATAGTTTAGGACTAGGTGCTAACCTTTGTCTCCACTAGACTAAGCTAGGCTAATTCACTGTTGCCGCATTTACTGCAAACACATGAGAGCTCTAACGGAAAAAAAAAAGCATATCTTAGAAACAAACACATTATTTTCTCTGTTAGAGCATATCGTGTATGTAAATAAAATGTTCAGTTAACATATCTTCAAGTAGCCATAGCAGGCTAGGCTGCACGGTTTACACTAAGCTATGCTAACTGGTGGATGATGGTAGCTCATCTACTGCAAATAAAATGATGAAAAGAAAATTAAAAGAAAAAACAGGCATGTTTATTTTATTTAAAAAAAGCATTGCAATAAAGATGTTTAGTTACAATGGTTTTTTGTAATATTTAAATCAGCTTGAGTGATTGCATTTAGAGCAACACCTTATCTTAAGGAATTCATTAGATTTTATTTCTGGAATAAATTCATTTTACAGTAGCTTTGCTCCACGTTTGAAGATATTTCTAGTAAAACATCCCTGACAGGGTTGCTGATCTGCAGTCTCTCAGTCTGTCCTTCATACCCGGCTCAACAAAAGGGCCTCGTCTGTCTATCTCATGTCAGACTTTCTTTCTAGAGAATGACAGTCTGCAGCACTGCAGAGGCAGCAATCTGTCTCAGGAAAGATGTGAAAATGTGTGTGGTGTGTCAGGGTGTGTGTTTACCTGAACTGGGCCTTGCTGGGGCTGGGCGATCGCGTCTGGCTGTGCTGCTCCTTTTCTTGCCTCTCCCTCAGCATCCTCTCCGCCAGCAGGAAGTAGGTGGCTGTGATGTGATTGTACTGGTTTGACTCCAGAGCCCTGAGATAACGGTAATAGCATCAGCTTTAATCCCACTAAGATATCAACACCTGTGGTGAGTTAAAACCAAACCTGGGCGTTGACCAAAAGACTGGGATGGCAGTGGAGATTGAATTCACAACAGCTCAGGATTAATGAATTTTTGTGTGTGAGAGGTAGAGTAGGAGACGTACTCAGTGACGGCGTCTCTGTCGGCGATGCCTCCCAACACCAGGCGTTGGATGATGGAGCCGTGCTCCTCCTCAGACAAGCTGCGATGGGACACCAGAGGAGTGGACAGCTTGGTGGCTGGGGAGGGGTCGACACCTTGAAGCCAGGCATGCCCCTCGATCTGCTCTAAGGTCGCTCGTTTCTTGGGGTCTCTCTGCAGCATATGGCCTATCAGGCTGGAGGAAGAAGTGGAGATTAGCACTTAGCAGTTATTGCTGAACATTTTTTAAAAAGATAACCCGTTTATATGTGGGGCCATGAACATTATTTTTATGATCTAGAAATCATAAAATATGCATTTTGTATTGAGCCAATACATATCAGAAAGAGAAAATGCGGGAATAACTAACTTTGATCAGTTATCTTCTGATGTTAAATCCCCTTTTCTTGTTAAAATTTCTAAAAAATACCCCCCAAAGCATCACTTTCGGATCATCCTGCTTGTCGTGGCGTTCTTTGGGATCAATTCTTCTCTTTCCTTTTGCCAAAAAAACCAACATCACCATTTTCATGTCACTAAACTACAGGTAACCAAAAGCTTTCCATGGCTTCCCAAGCAATGCTAGTGGAAATGGAGTCCTTCTTGACTGGCGTCCATGCAGAGTGGCACTATGCACTGTCCACTGAAACGTCTTCTTTGAAATTCTGGTACCAAAAAAATCAATCAAAACCATCCAGATAGCCTTGCTGGCAATCTGCAAAGAGCTTGGATAATTCTTGGAAAAGAGGCTATATTAAGATTGTGCAGAAAAAGATCCAACAGTTTGCTTTGCAGAAAATAATGCACTGGGAAGCGCTCCAACTCTCCGAGAGAAAGATAAGCTGAAGCCACTTCCAAGATTTTGCAAACTCCAGCCAAACTTTAATCCAATAATTAATCTGTAGAGGGAACTGAAGTGATGCCAAGGAAGCTCTCCCCTCTCATTTAAATAACACTTTAAATAAATAAAGTGGACTTATTTAACATTCATCGCTGACATCTTTAAACCAAAGTCTGACAATCTATTATTTTTTTGGGTCACTTGTGAATATAAACTAGAAATAAATATTTGACACAAGTTGGACTAAATTGGCTCGACAGTCAGTTTACAAAAGAAATGAAAACTTTGTACATTTATATGTACTTTTTGATTTAGCATCTACATAAAGTGTTTCCAGCTAAATATTCTAATAAAAATACATAGAAATACACAGACAATGGAGAAAAAAAGGCAGTAGCATAATGGTCATCCTATGCATGTGGTGGAAAAGGAATTGGTAGCCACACAGCTAATGAATTAAGGCATTTGCTATTAACAAACAGCTAATGCAGGTGTCATTTTATTTCCCTGGCTCTGTTGTGAAGGCTAAAACCAGTTAGCTTTTAACGCCTTGAACCTCTGTTTGCAGTTTATTTGTTTTTTGTCTCTACAGTGACAGATTATGCTGACAGTGCAAAGTTAATTACAAAGCTAAACATATCAGCCCCCATAAAACCCAGAACTGTTTGCAGATGTTCACCGGCTTAAGCGGTTCTCACAAACAGGGGGAGGAAGCGCCGTTTCCTCACGGCTGCGTGGGAAATCGACAAACAACACGGGAACCCGGACATGCACCGCCGTTTGAAGTATTGTGTGAAAGTCAACGGGGGCTAATCAAGTCATGAACAAACACAATAAGTGTTCTCAGAGCCGCAGCCTTTCAAAGTGTATTCAGCAAATATTTGTCCCTGCCCTGCTCCGACGCCTGGTTAAACCCCCACACTGTTAAAAATAGAGGCCCGATTCTGAAGGGTGCATTAGATCCACTTAACGCAGCATCACATCTCTGGTGGACCGGCTCTCTGCAGCACCAAGTGGAAGCAGGACAGCGAGGAGCAGCAGACCGCACCCTCTCCCTCTCTCTTTGCTCCCTTTTGCTTCACACATCTATAAACATGAAATATGCAGCACCTGCAGGGTACTCCGTCCATCTGTGTGGGTTTGTGCGCTCGGGTAATACTCACTCTCTGCATGCATGGGAGATGTGCGGAGGCACGGTGTATTTGCAGTCCATGATCATGGTGAGCGTCTCACTGTCGTTAGCCTCCTGAAAGGGGGGCTGACCGCAGACCAGCATGAAGAGGATCACCCCCAGACTCCAGATATCTGCAGAGACAGAATGCCGACAGATAAGGCAAGGATGCAAATCAGGCAAAATGAACCGCAAATGTCCTCACTGCTTAGTGACCTACATTTTCCCAAAAAATGTCCGCCTAAGTTCAAATGAAGCATGAATCACATTCTATCAGGGCCGCTTCCATAAACATGTGTGAGCTTAGGACACATCTGTCTAACCGAGGATGAGGCTGTGCACGGCACGGCCTCCTGCCGCCGGCGCCATGCCCGCACAGAAACACGCACACCCGCCTGAAATGCATCTTTCTGGGAAACTGGGTTAACGTGTTCATCCCTCAAAGCTTCGCACAAATGCTAATTTTATGGAACAGTACTTTTGGTCTGAAAAGAAGCACATTCTGGCTCAGGGCTCCCACTGCCGCCCTGGTCAGCCGGATGCTCCACTGACACACATTCAGCGCTCATTCGCTGGACGTGGACACACAGACACAGCACATGTGGTCCCATTAGTCACAGTTTTGACCAGTCCTCAGTAGAAGTGACTTACAACACAGCTTTCATGCTTTGAAGAACCCGAGTGCTCAAAGGCTTGAGCCCCATATCTTCCTATTCAGCTATGTTTGTATTATGGGGGCAACAATACTTCATATTGTATCCAATCGTTCCATACAGGGTGTGTACCGAACCATGAACTCTGTATCGTCCATAACAAACAAACAATACAAAATCCTTACAAACTTGTCCTCTGATGATGCGTTCATGGTTGAAATCTCAGTGGATCTGAGCTCAACTTCTCAACTTCTCGTCTCTAGCATGCGTTCACTGAAGCAGGGGTCACATTCACTAAATATTTTCTGACATTAGTTGTTTTTATTACATCGATGATATAAAAATCTAAAGACAATCCGTCATTTTGAGAGATTACATTTGATTAAGAAGCTGTGCTTAAATATTTAAACAAATATTTGCAATTAAATAAAAAAATCTATTTTTTTAATTGAAAAAATATCGAACCGTGACACTGAAGTATCAAACCGAACAACCAGAAATTTGGTGTATTGTTGCATGCCTAGCTTTTATAGTGTGGGTGAGGTTCCAGTTATTCATATCTGCCTCATCTTTCTCTCTTTTTTTAATTAGACCAACTAGTAACTCCTATTTTAATCAGATTATGTAAAATAACATTTTTAAGCCACAAATTTTTAGTTTTAAGTCATTAGTAACAACAGAGAAAACAATACTGATGTAACACTTGTTTGATGAAATGTGGGATGGAAAAACTAATGCCGTAAATAGTGAGGTTACAACAGGATCAGCTGACTCAAACCTACATATGAAAGCTTTATAAATATCTGCCTTATCAAAAAACCAATGACTCTGCTAATGTCCTCGTTATCGCTCCATAAATTGAAGCAATTAATGCTCATAAAGCAGGAGAGAGTTTATAAGGAGACAGCAAAGCATTTACTGGTAGTTTATACAGTCATTAAGAAATGGCTGTTAACAGGAAGAGGGAAGGTGCAGATCTGGTTTGGAGCATCAAAAGCACTTTACAAGAGAACTGCCTGAAGGATTACTAGAAAAGCAGATCGATACCTCGATCTGACTACACAAGTCTGTCAGTAAGAGTTAGCCGACTCAGCAGAGGTGATGCACTCTCTCCCTGTGAGCAGCAACACCTGCACACATATAATATATATAAACTAAAATAACATTAGAGGCTTGGAAGGTAAACACATGTGAGATCAAATTTATTTATTTAGTTTAGTTGTGAAGAACTGTGAAGCACAGGAGTGGACTGATCATGATTTAAGGCCACAAAACCAAGAGTTCAACATCTCCTTTTTAAAAAAAAAGCTGATGAGTGAGGATTTTTATACAGCAGCACCACAATAATAATCCTAAACACACTCGTAATCTGCAATAAACCACAATAGACACTATCTGTCCCATGATCCTTACATTTAATATCAATATTAATATCCTTAAAAACTGAAAGATGGTTATTTAAACCATTATCTTTTAAAATAAAATTTTATTTTTAAGATTTTTTTTGTAAAACTTAAAAAAAAACACCCAAACTTTAACTTCACAACTTTAAAAATAGGATTTATTTTTCTCATTAGGCAGTTCACAATGAAAGAAATTCACAAAACTAATCTTTCATTCTCCTTTTTTTCCCCCTTTTATATTCCCGGGAAATATATTTGCCCCTCATCAGCTAAACTGTGTTCAGAATCAGCTTTCTCCTTTTGGTCAAGTACGAAAATCAATCAGAGCTCTGCACAAGAATTTCATGTGCACGTTGTGGTGTGAATAGCTGAAAACAGCAAAGTTATGAGCCGTAAAAACCAAGACCAAGCGCTAAGCCATGCAAATAAAAGACGCAGTCATACTACTCATCTCTGCAGGGAGGGCAGCGATGAGCTCGTCTCTATAAATGACATTGTTTGTTGTGTGCGTTCATTTGATTCATGGCAGCTTTGAAGCCGTGGGGCTACAGCTGTTGCTTGGCAAAGATAATAGTTTAATCAAGCAAAATGTGTTTGTCTTTTTCTTTAGGTTTGCAAAATAATAACGTTGGTGCAGTCCCCGTGGAAACTGCTTTCTGCCAAGACAGAGAAGCACATGTACCAATTATTAGCTTGTGAAAACGTGCACGTTTAACCGTTTGCAAGCCGAGCTCCGGTGGATTTGCCATCTTCATCATCCTCTTCGCGCCGCGCCGGAGGATTCAATCTGTTAGAGTAAACGTGTTGGTTTACTGTGTGTGCTGAGTATTTATTACTCTGAGGCTGTTTCATGCTGCTGATGGTGGGAGCAACGCTGCTGCAGTCCCCATCGCCGCTTTACCCCCTCGCCAGTGTCTCCTAGCAACCGCCACCCTGGCTCTTCATCACTTGCGTCAGCTGGCCGCCAAACTTCCTTCCTCGATAACTTTATTTATAAACCAGATGGCTGACAGGTCTCTGGGCCCGCGTCACTCACGCGGTCGCGTCCCTCGCTCTGACGACACCGGCTACTCGGCGGCGACAGCTGCGAGTGTAAACAATGAACATCCCTCTTTTTGCAGCGCTGCAAGTCGTATTTCATCACCTTGGCTTTCCCGAGAAAACCTTTAAGCATTCCCCCGTGTCTTGACACACTTAACCCTGCTGCTGAGTGGGCCAAGCTCAGCATCCTGTCCAATTCATCATCATGCAACATGATTTGCTAAAAATGTTATGTTAGTTATTTCCTAAACGCAGCTTCTTGAAGAGGAGTAAAAATCTATTCTAAACTTTTATGTATTGAAGACAAAAGAGGCACCCACACTAAAGAATATAGGCAGGAAAAGAAAGCGAAACTGTCCATCATCATCCGCTCTGAGTAAGGTTTAACATATTTGGGCCTGCCTTCAAAACCCTTTTAATCTCATCCCAAGTTTACTCCGTCTTTCTGTTTTAATCAGCCAGAGGCTGAAGTCTCTACTATGACAGACAGATCACGTGTTTGTTAACATGCAACAGCAGGTTCAGTTAAATCCAGGATCAGGGGTGGATCAGAAAGGGCCAATTCTGGCACAGCCAGCAACAACATAATCCTTAAACAAACCATAGAAGATAAACAGTAATTACGTCGTTATAATGGAAATTTGAACTGAGCATAATGCACTGGTGGGGTTTTGTACATTCAGGTTAAGGCTTGTGATCAGTTCCAGTACATTCCAGTAAAAAAAAAAAAGGAAATTCTATCAGATCTGTATAAAACACAGAACTGAGATGAAGCTCATCACAACCGAAGTGAGACAGAGTTAAAGAATGAGTGTTGACTTTCATGACAGTGCTGACAACAATGCATGATGCGCTGTGGAAACATCCACTCCTGACCTGTTTGGCAAATCAGAGCAGTCCAAGCATGACTGTGCTCTTTTCAGTCCAACTTCAGATGCATCTGCTGACTTTATCAGAAGGGCAAGATAAATGTTTAACATGGGCTATCTTCATTAAAGTTAATTAATTTTCATTATGGAAGCACTTAAATCCAGTTCCAGTCAGAAAACAAAGAACAAAACGCTTTTAATAAAACACACAGTTTGTTTGTTTTTTAGATTGATTTACAGTTTGAAGTAGAAAGGCTCTGCTAAATGACTTCTGCTATCTGAAGGTTTGATTTACATCTCAATCTTCAGCACTTCCTTAAAGACCAGCAAATTCCAAACCGGCCCAGCTTTCGATAGCAGAGCGAGGACAGCCTTTTTATCTCAGCAACAAACTGGGCTGGTCGCCACCTGGCACGCCACCAGTAAACCCTCCACGCCCTGCGGCCTGTCCGCACGTATACGCTGTAACCCCATGCCAGGTAGAACATCTGGACGGCTGGCCTCCGTTTAGCCCGCTGCACATCAGCCCGCACTGCAGTGCAGATACAATTGTATGATATTACATCCCGGCCGGGTGGATAATCCTAGCAATCAAAACATCATCATCTCAGCTGAATGAACAATAACACTGAGGCAGTGCGATTGCTCCCCAGAACAAAACGCATGCACACAAGCACCGAAAAAAACCCTCCACAAACAAGCGCCTGGACCGACCTCACACAATCACACTCAAAAGCACGCATGCAGTCAGTACTGTGATTACTTCACTTTGAAAATATGGAAGCTGCCTGGCACAGAGGAGAGCGAGCGAGGACAGGCGGATGGAAATAGCCACAGCAAATCCACTCAGTCAGAAAAGCTGAGAACGCTGCCTCTCTCTGCGTTTGCTCGCACTCTGACGCAGTGGCCTCTGGGTAGACAGGACTGCTGATTCCTTTTTCTCGCTCTCTGATTTTCTTCTTCTTCTTTTTTTATGCTTCCCTTCTCCCCAGTCTGCCTGCTTCTGTTTTGATTTTCTTTCCCCCCTATTACAATTCAATTTGATATCTAAGGACTGCTATCTCTGGGAGAGATGGTGGAGACAATGACGGGGAGGCTGCTTCGGCTGTGTGTGTGTGCTCCAATTACAGAATAAAAGAGCACCGAAACCAGTTTCAGCCCCATCTGATATCAGATTTTACTATATCCAAAAAGGCCAGGTCTGTCAGTAAAAGTAAACTGAGGGTGAGAATTTGCTGCAGCTGGAGGACTGTGGTGCCTTACATCCCCTTATTTCCACGCTGCCTGCTACTCTCGCTTGTTCTGGACTTTGAACGGCTCTTCTTCTTACGTCAGCTGGGTGATAATGCTGCAAGTGAGCCAAGTTGTCTGCAGGGTTAAGCCATAAAGCGCTGCAGGTTATACAGTATGGTCAAAGCTATCGTGCAAAGCACACATAAGATCAACCGAAGTCAAAACAGAAATATCATCTTCCAACCCAGAACCCAGCCTTTTGTCGGTTTTTCAGACTTACCCACAGCCGGAGCGTCGTACTCGTCCCCCAGGAGTATTTCAGGAGCAGAGTAGGCCAGCGAGCCACAGGAGGTGTTTAGCGTTTTCCCAGGCTGGAAGCGGTTGCTAAATCCAAAATCAGTGAGTTTGACTACACCCTGCTTCTCGAAGAACACCACGTTTTCAGGCTTCAGGTCTCTGTGGACCACGTGCAGCCGGTGACAGTAGGAGATGGCGTGGACAATTTGGGCAAAGTAACACTTGGCCACCTTGGATAGGAGGGAAAAAAAACAGAAATAGTAAGCAGCAGTCAGCTTTATTACTATCATTAGTTTGTCATTCAGTGGGGGTCACTTGGCAGCAAAGTGGCTGGACCTGCTTCTTTCTGCCCAGAGGGGAACAGCAAACCCATCATGCTGTCGCTAGTGAGCTAGCTAGAACCAAAGTTAATGGAAACCTCACTCTGTGCTAGTAATTGAACATAAAAATGAAGCAAAAGCCTGGGAACGCTGCCTTCCTTTACCTCCCCTGACTTGCAATGTAGCAGCTTTCAATGTCAGAAACGCACCCCCTGGTGTCTTGGACTCATTAACTTCAAGTAATCTGTATGCGCAGTGCGCTGATGTGCTCCTAACTACCTCTGAACCGCCCTTCAACGCTTTCCTCAAACTTTCTTTCTTCACCATAGATGCATAAAAGTTAAATATGTCCAAATTTGTTCCCAGGAGAACCATTCCCATCCCGTCCCATAGTAATCAATATTAATGTTTCACCCATATTGATTCCTTTCTCTTTCCTTATCATGAGGTGAGCCCAAGGTCAGATGGACAACCGTGCACTGCTGCAAACATCCACATTTAGCTGCCGTTTAAAAAAGTCGGTGGGCTCTTAGTTCATGTTATTGCTCCCACCCCACTCACCTCCTCACTGAGGCCTCCTTCGTGCTTCATGATACAGTCGTACATGTCTCCGCCGTCGCCCAGCTCCAGGATGAGGTAGAGCTTGGTGGCTGTGTCGATGACCTCGTAAAGGCGCACCACGTTGGGGTGCTGCACCATTTTCATGCATCGTACCTCCTGGAACAGGTGACCCCGCGCCACCGGGTCTAGCTTCGTCTTGTCTATCACTTTCACTGCAACCTGGAAGAGAGGTAAAAATTGAACTTTAACACATTAGAAGTGTTTAGATGCCTGTGAAGCAGAGAGCATTACAGGTTTTCAGCCGAGTCACGTTTGAGGCGTCACCGGTGACGTTTCTCGTCACATTCCTTCACAGAAGTGAAAAGCAACACAGTCTGCTGGCAAATAAATCCACTCAGACTTTTGCACGTGTTTCAAGTCACCCTTTCCACCTGTTCGCATGGATAAGGGTGATGAGATCAGACTGGTTATTTAACTATGCAGACATTCAGTTCTTGGCACCATCACACTGCTCATGTGCATACCTTTTCCCCAGTGAACACATGACGAGCCAGTTTGACTACAGCAAAGTGACCGCGGCCGAGCGTCTTATCCAGGTCGTACAGCCCGGCAATCTTCCCATCGTGATGACGTTTGAACCCCGCCATGTCCGCTGGCAGGCAGCTGAGAGGATCGCCCGATGGTCTTCAGTCGTCAGTCCTCCATCGCCCCCTCAGTAGCTGGAAATTAGATGACGTTTGTGGTGGAGCTCCTGTTGGTTGCAGGATTAGATATGTCACTTCTTGATGCAGTTCAGGAGTTTGTAGTAGGATCTCCTGCTGGTTACTGGTCCTGCTGCTCAGCTCAATTCAAGCCCATGTTGTCATGATCTGAAAAAGTAAATGGTGAAATACAGGAGGAAAAAAAGTTTAACTATGGTTATATTAAAAAGTATAACACAACTGACTCTGCAATGAAGAAATCTTCAGTCCTATAGCTGCTTGTTTTTGTGTAAAATATCTCTGTTGCATGTGTAAAGAGAAGCTAGCATGTATATGTGTGACATTTTCCATGGTCCATGCTGAGACACAAAGCTGCCATTTAAGTTTTTATGTAGGTTCTGACTTTATCCAAAGTTTCCAACGACTGATATTTTAAAAGTGTTTGACAGAAAACCTCCTTCTAGCTTATTGAGGAATGTGTTTAACTCTGGAACTGGCAAACTTTGTTGCTAAAGAGTATCTTTTTATGACTCCGGACTGGCTTGAATCAAGAATCAATACAGAATCGAACCATCACCCCAAGAATGGGAATCAAATTGAATCGTGAGTTGATGTCAGACTCACATCCTTATGATTAATGTAATTAATTGAAACCTAAGAATTGGAGTTTAGAGATATTCCCCAACAATTACCTTGTTTAAACCAGTGAGGCACATTTTTTTCCTTAGAAAAATTACAAGGCACACCATACACAAAAATATTAAAAGTTAAACTCTGTAGCCTGTATCAATTATAAACAACCAAATAGAGTTATATCAATTACATGCATATGTTTTCTGGAATAGAAATCAACTATTTATCCTATTATTTGAAGATATCAGTTCATTTGTCTTTGAAACATGTTTTTGAGACCCATTAAGTGGAAATACCTACTTTCTCACAGCACACCTGACAACCTCTCAAGGCACACTAGTGTGCCACGGCACAGTGGTTCAGACACACTGGTTTAGACCACTGAGACATTTAATTAATTCAACTTTTAACTCGTCATTTTCTTTCAGCTTACTTTTTATTAACTCTATTTTTAGAAAAACAATAATTCAAATTCAACCTTCATGTAAATATACTTTGTTTAATGCCATTGATCTTTCATTAACAATGGTATTTTGTTCATTTGAATGGGTTTAGTTCCTATGGGATGACTAAACCTGATTCAACTGCTTTGTTCACGTCTGACCCTCCACTCTGCTCCCGTCATGCAGTATGTTGCTTCACAATCTTCATTGTGAAGCAGCCCCTGCAGGGGAGGGATGCCATTCCACTTCCAGGAATCTACCTGCGTGCCAAGAGCTCAGCAACGACGCAAACCACACAATGTACAGGCAAAGAACATTCCTGGGAGGTGATCCACACATAGGCGGGTCCTCTCACCTGATTTATCAAACACAACACCAAACCAAATAACGGTTGCCAGGGAGCACACCTCTAAGCACTTTTACGCACATACAGTAAGACTAAATTAATCTCTTGGAAGTTGTAGCTTTAATGAAACTAAGAGAGCTTCAAAAAGCTTTTTGTGGAATCCAAAGTTAGAGAACTGTGCTTGTAAGGAAAACGTCATATTTCCTATACACTGAGGCTGACATGTTCCTCCTTCTCCTCAAACAGAGACGCAAAAGTAACATAAACCCCGCTGAACCCTTCGCCTCTTCGACACTGACAACATGTAGGTGTTGACGTTTCCAGAAACTGAGGCGATGAAAGGACACAGGCTCTGATGACAGGGCAGGCCAGGTGAGATCAGTGCATGCTGCTGGTGCGTCTTTCAGCTGCTGACTTTGCCTCAGCCAAACCTGGTAATAATCTACGACTGGCTGATCTGCTCATCTAAATCGAGACCTCTTATTTACCTCAAGCGGAAGAGTCTAATCGCTTGATCAGTTTAAAGCAGGCGATGGATAAAATTACAAGCCGAGAAGAAAGTTGGCAAGCTGCACTACAAAGCCAGACCTCTCTCCGGCCTTTGTGAACACTCAACATACGGAGCGTTTGTGTACCAGTCATGCATGCCCTGATGCTGCTTGCATAACTGTTCGAGGTAGCTGGTTATGTATTGATTTATGAGACAGTAGTGTGTGAGTGTGCACAATCAGAAGCACAAAAGCACCACGTATGAGGTCAAGGGCCTGTTTTAATAGCTGCTCTGCCCTCATAGCTCCCAGAGGTTGCAGATAAGAACCTGATAATTGTCAAATCAGGTTCCTGGTATATTTGATTGTGACATCAGTGTAGCAAAGGTGCCCGGCTTAGTTCACAGGCAAACACTTTGATGCAAACTTGGCAGCCATTCAACCCTCTATCCCATGTCTGGAGAGAATTTACTTGGAAATGACTGGATATTACTATGGAAATATTGTAGTAAAATGAAATAACTTCACTGACTGACTCACCTGTGACACAATAACCCGTATTCCTTCACTACCAACCTATAACCCACGATATTTTCTGGTTTATGCACAATTGCAGGGTTATAATAGCCTTCCATCAAGCAGTAAACTTACTCCCATAAAACCACAACATGTTACCAGATGGATGCCAAGCGGCGCCATCTGTATGATGAATATATTTCAAAAGCAGCAACTGGGATTTGAGGAAAACCTCTGTGCTCGTGCCGTTAAATGGCCATCCTTTTAATGTATCAGTTGCTATATCACAGCATCGTGCAACTGTCCATATGGGACCCCCCCACAGCCTCCCTCTGCTGTCAACATGCCTGCTGGCTGCATCCGCGATAACATGACGGCGCAGAGAGGAGCAGGCTGCGCCAACAGCGCGCCGGCACCAACCTGATGCAAATCAGCAAATATCTCCTAAAATCAAATATATCCGATCCTACTTTACACCATTACACGCGGGCCCCCATCAGCAGCCTGCACGCATGCATGCCCTACACGAGTCCGACTTACCACAGAGGAATGGAGAGCAGCGCGAGGCGTCCTATCCGTTCCATGTCAGGCTGCGGGAGCGCGCGGGCGGCTTGTGCTGAATTTACCGAGGCTGAAAAATCATCCGTCGTTGGGTTCAACGCGCCAAACGCTGGCAGAAAAGCGGCTGTAGATTATTCCGAGTAGCCGCGTTAATCTGTCACACAGTCAACTCAAGCCCCGTCTTTGCCTCTCGCTCTGGCGCTATCAGCTGCGCCAAGTAAACACAGGTAACCGGAAGAGGGTCTGCTGGCTTTCAAAGTCAAAGCCTTCACTAGCTGAAACATGTCTTTTAACGGACGTGATTGTTTTTTACGATCTTTAACTTAGTAAACTATTTTGAATAAATCCCGTGATTATTTTATTCAACATAGCTCTTATTTTTAAGACATATCGGGGACGGATCTAGAGCATTTTGATAGTGGCGCCATTTCAGTCATACATAAGTTCAGTAAGAGCATCTTTCCTGTTGGTGCTGTGTATTATTACCTTAACCAATGTTACCTTAACCTTGCTGTTGTTTGCCAAAAAAACAAATTCTTAAATAGTCTACATGGCCACACAGGGGACCAGTGCTCCTAGAGAGGGGATGCTATTTATTTATTTATTTTGGCAAATAGACTGGGAAAAGGTTGACATGTAAATAAGATTTTTTGTGTTGTTCTTTTTTTTTAAATTTAAATTATGTGACAATTCAAATAAATTATTAACTGATTATTTAAACTGAAATAGCCTAAGTCTGGCTGCATGTCCACTTTGTCCTGAAATCCTGAGCGACCTCTTTGGTCTTGGTAATACTAAGGAGCAGGTTTTTGTTGCTGCTGTGATGGTCTGGAGCATTGTCATATGGAGAAGTGGGCTCAGTGCACAACTCTGAGAAAAGTGGGTGCTAATACTTATGGCTCCATTCTTCAGATCTGTAAGATCTGTGTTAAACCTTAATTCTGATCTGGCGGATTTCCTTCCTGAGTCATCACCTAAAAATGGCTAATTCAGAATCCATCTTGCTTCCTGTTTCTTCTCTGAGCTTTCTCACCTCAGAGAAGTCAGTGATATTGACTGTTTCTTGACCATTCCATTTCTCTTGATCTTTTCCTCGCTTCTTCCTATAATATATATTTTTCAGCTTCTCATTTGAGTCAGCCATAGTGTATATTCAAAACAGCCGGTCTGTGACATAGTGAAGCAAAATGCTGTTGTTAAGTGAGGAAAAAAAGGTTTTGAACTGTGGTTTTCTCAGGATGGGGATGCTCTTAGTACTGTGGGAACGTACAAAATACCATCAATGTGGTATCATAGGGAGTCAGAAACATTAATCTAAGGTCTGAAAGTTAGTTTGCTGAAATAGATATGTGTAGCTCCTCTTCAAGAGAAAAACCATCTGGTCAAAGTGTTTTATTCTCATTTTTTATTTAACATTTATATGCACAACACTCGGGACAAAATAAAAAAAATGCTAGATTACAGGTTTACGCTCTGCTAGTATTTTGAATGGGAATTGTGTTGCGTTTCCGGTCTGGTGTCTGTGAATGACGCTCAATGATCACTGCGCATCTCTGACGTCAGAGCTACGCTCACAGAGCGGCGTGTTTTCAGCTTCATGATAATAACACAGATTTATTTATTTCTTATCACCTGAGCTGCTTGTATGTAAAGGTCCACTATAAATACATTTTAAAAGCGTGAGAGTAAAAGAAATTATTATAGGCTAATAAAGAAAAATAATATCATTTGTTTGTCCTTTTCTTTCACGTAAAAGGACAAATCTATTTTTTAGGTGGCTCAACACTCCCTCCCTCTCATCCACATTTTTCAGGCTGTTGGTTGTGGTAGAGACAGAGGGTGTGTGTGTGTGTGTGTGTTTGTGTTGGCATTGCTTTGTGTCCCTGTTCTAAACACTAAAGCACCTGGCCGATGTTCAAGTGTGCTGTTATGCAATATTTACCAGCTCTGCTCTTTGATGTGAAGAGGAACCTGTTTTCCTGGTACCATTTACACCAACATGGCTTATTTCTATCAGAACAAGGCTGTAGGCACTACTTCAAACGTTTTTGATTAACATCCTTCAAGCTGACTATTGCCCAGTCTTGTCACAATCAAGACTGTTAATTTCATATTTACTCCGCAAAGATGACAGCTTTGCTTTCTGTTTTGACATACACACCTCCCGGGGTATGTGTAAAACCTGTCATTTTGTTTTCTAACAAAGGATAACAGCTGCATAATAAGCTAAGGCTGCCACCTAGTGGACGGACCCCTACAGACCACAATACATAATCCAATTTGTAAGAAACATCTTTACATTTCTAATAAAGTCAAGTGACCAACAGGCAAAACTAGTATCATGCTCTTTGCTTAATGGAAAATTATTTTATATAGACATTTTTAGGGTTGCTTCTTTTTGCACACTTTAATGGTAATGATGGGAGGAACCAATTAGAGCTTAGTTGCTTCCTTTGTATGTAAAACTGATCATATTCAGCTTGTTCAGTCTCTTCTGCAAATCTCAGGACCAAAACTGCAGGTAAGAAACAGCAAAGATTTTCATATTCATAGATTTTTATTAACTCTGTTACTACAGTTACCATATGCCACCCAAAAGCAATTCTCTTTGTAAACAATGTGAATGGGAATTCAATGTAGTACCGATTTGTTGAAAGATTTATTTTACTTGAAAGTCACAAGTGACAAAAAATGAGACAATCTCCAATTGAGCTACAGAAATGCATGTAGAGTGAATAATGGAAACACAGAAGACAAAAGACCGATTGAAGAAGAAATTTATTTTGTGAAAATGTTCATTTCTTAGCCGCTTCCTTCTGGAGCTTCTTCACCTCATGCTTGATGATCTTGTTTCTCTGCACAACGAAAGAAAACCACAGTAATTACTACCAGGTTGATATCAGGCATTAATGAAGCATAACTGCATGAACAGGTCCTCTCTGAATTAAATGATTGGCATCCTGGCGCACTTACCATCCTCTTGGCCTTCATCACCTTGTAGCGGTCAAAGTCGGACATCTTGGCCCTCTATAAAGATACACAGGTAGAAAAAAAGTCAGTAACCTGGGAGATTCATGCTGTGGTGGACAAGCTCCTGATGTTGTTGCAGAAGTGTTGAGATGTGGTTTCTGCCTGGTTATCTGTGCAACTAAAACAAACATCCAAATTTAATAACCAAGTCTGTAGGTTAGTTAACAACTGAGCGAATGTTGGCTGAATGTTGATTATACATCTGAAAGGGTTATTTCAATATCACATTCACAAGACAATCAGTTCTCTCTAAGAATTTCACGTTGTTGGCAAGGGAAAATAGTCAATGTGTTACCATGTTCACACACAGGCATGAAATTGTGGTTGTGCTCATTCGTTATGGAAATTAAACACCATCTCTGCACAGAGAAGGCTTTCAAACGTTACATTAGCAGTACTTCATTTCATGTTCAAACTGCTAAAATATGCCTCTAGTACAGAAAAATCTAAACCTAAGGACTTACAACATCTAAAACAAGTTTAAACAACAAATGACATTAGATTTAGGGGAATATTAAGCCCATCAGGACTTAATATTAAGTCCATTATGGTACAAATTGGACAGGCATAAACAAAAAAAAAATTGTTGAGGACCAGAAGCTGCCACCAAGGCTATACCTTCTGTTTTGCCTCAATCTTCTTGGCCCAGCTGCTCTCTGACCACTTCTCGTTGATTTGGGCTTTCTCCCAGGCTTTCCTCACAAACTTCTGGCGGGCACTGTGAAAAATGAGACATTAAATACAAAGGTTTTCCATCTTTGCAGACATTTTTTTTAGACATACAGAAAAAAGTTCAACAGTCAGTGGCAACACGTTGAAATAAAAAGTTGAAAAGTCAAACTGACACTATATACTCCTATCATCTTCAGACAAAAGAACGATTTGCTTATACCCCATTCTACATCAAAGGTCTTGTCCAGCTAATAAATGAGCCGTCATCCTGTTCCAAATCAGCTACATAAACATATTGCAGGCAATATAAGATAACATTAGTTATTGATGTGTTAGGCTGTTAGAGTTTCCTGTAGAACACATCTTTAAAACCCTCACATCTCACTCAGGCTGTCAAACTTTTTCATAATAAGCAGCTTAATGGGTGAGAACCACATTATAACAGCTTTCATTTTAAATGGACTAAACCCACAAAAACTGAGCAGATATCAAACTACCTTAACATAAACTTTTTGTCTCCATTTACCATCACAATGCTGAGCAAACATCTCAAATCAAATTAGAACCACAAATTACCATTCGAGAGAGATAAAGCAACTACAGAAGGAAGGTTGCAGTAGCCTGAATTTGGAGCCATTATAGCCATCTACGTGTGCACACTGCCAAAGCAAGTCAACAAACCTGACTGTTGTGTCAATCACATCTATCAATCTGCAACAGGTCTGGTTTATCAAGCCTCATTAGTGAAAATAAAAAAACACTAAACTTTTTAATAGTTTGAGGATGGAGAAACTGAATACACCCATGTAAGATGCAATGACACCATCATGTAATAATAGAAAATTCATTCAAGACACAGGGAGTCCATTTCAACAACACAGTACACATGGTAATATTCTGTAAATAAAAATTGCCAGGATTTCAACAAATTCCCTGCCATGGATGTATCCCGATCAGAACAGAGATCTGCAAACTCACCTGTGGGGAACTTTGATGACGTAGTCTGTGAGCTGCATGCACTTGAAGGGCATGGACTGCCTCCTCACCCCTGTGCAGGGGCCATCAACAAGAGCCTGCAATGACATGGTCCCGGTCATTAATGGGAAACAGAGACCACCACCACAGATAAAAACAAAGAAATATATGGACCACTCACCCTGTTTTGGTCAATAACATCTACAATGGCCACCAGCTTGCCAGCGTAGGGTCCGAAAGAGATGTAGGCAACACGGCCGATCTCAACGAAACGTGTGAACACCTGGGACAGAGGAGCACATCAGGTTACTGCATTAGCCAAACAGTTATGCATTGGGCTGATAGTAGGGTAGTCTGTATTTAAAATCTCAATTTCATTGCAATCTTACTACATTTGCCCCTCGGTGATGGAGGCTGAGAAAAAAACTCGTTGCTCTTATTAATTCAGCACATACTAGCTAACGTCATGTAGCATGTTTCTAACGCAGAGTGCGCCGAAGATACATTAGAACAAAATATAGGACGGATATATAAAAACTGTGAGGATGAACCGCTGTTACAGTAAACGCCAGCAGGTTTTAACAGACTCGGTGGTTTTCGGCCTACACCGCCTCGTAGACCACGTTGTAGTGCGGCCAGTTCACCGACAAGGGACTAACTTGTCGGTAAACCCCGATATGGACGTACTTGCCCCTAAAAAATACCCACATCACGTACGTTAATAAATAAGCTAGCAGTAGACGAGGTCTTTGTTGTTTCGCAGTCATAAATGACTTAAAACTTTAGTTTAAAAAATCTACCGATCTCATGGCGAACTCACCATGATGGCAGTCCGGGAGCAGAAAGGACGTTACAGCTTCCGCTTGGCGCACATACGACTTCCGCTTTCACAGTGCACATGCGCGGTGACTTTGCTTAAAATACTTTACATTAAATCCCTTATTAAGGGGCTAATTGTTAATTATGTGTACAAAATAGCCTCTGATTCTATATTAATATTAACGCAATGTCGATTAGGTATAAATCATACACTTGTCTTCCACATACAAACATCTGCGTCAAATTCTTACGTTGCTTTTAATGACTCTATAAAATATCGGTAAAATGGCAATCACGTCAATTCCAATTAAACTGCTAAACGTGGATCTTTAAAAAAAATATTTCTTATGCAGATGGGTTATTACCAAACATCGTAGAATGAAACTTAATTGAAACAACCTATTAATGAAGGTCATACAGTTGAAAGTGGGAGGGCATCTGGGTTCCTGTTACACACCGCGACACACGTCACAGACTGTAATATATAGTGAATACTACACTTTTTCAGTCATTGAAGGCAACACTGCACAAAGGAGTGGCGCAAGTGGAAATAACCCGAAAACACGTTCGCGGAAGACTCAACTTTCCTCTAAACTCAGGGAGCGATAACCTCCACTCCTTTGGTAACTAACACTTTTTATTTGTGTTTTAATAGGCGCTAAGGGCTAAAGATTTATTTGAAACTCTTTTAACTAATTTGTTTGTGGTGGTTCACCGTCGTTGTTGGTATCAAAATGTATAAGGCCTACTTAAATAAATTAACAAAAAGTACAGAAAATATGAGTTACTCGGTGTGTTTCTAATTTTAGTAATTATTATATTAATGATTATTGTTATTATTATAAGAGAAAGAGTCGTTGCTATGTTCACATTTAAGATTATTTCTCAAAAGAACAAAGTCGAAAAACCCAGGAAAAGATGTCGACGCTCTTTCCGAGGAAACGGAGCGAAACGTCCTCTGCGGTTTCTTGTTTGTGAGCTGATGTCGTTATGTAGAAAATGGAAAAAAAAGATTAATGCGCATGGATTAAGAGTTATGTTTCCACTTAAATACATACTATGGGAAATCAGGACGAAATTAATTCTTCTTAAATTCTAAGTCAAAGTAATTTACATAAATAACACCAAAATTAATTTTAGGGCAAATGTGAAACATATAATGGTTAGAATTGGGAACGCCTCGTGACAATCATTTACTCCTCAAATGCAAAATCCTATTTCAAACAAAATATAGTGAGAAATTGTCATGTATTGTGGTTATAGTTAAATTAAGCTATTTTTTTTTTATCCTTCTGACTTAATTTAACATTTATTGAACAGTGGCTTTGTCCGAAGCGAATTTTACGTGAGAATAGAGCGGGGGCTATTTGAGTTTATTTTATTATATTTACCATGATCTGTGAACTCAAGAAAACATCAGAAGATGGATGTCTTATTTTGAAGACATTTAACTATCTGTCTTAAGTGTTATTTATTAATCTATTGGCTTTTTTGTTGATATGAAGATTGAGACGGAGAAGTGGAAAATAGAAATCATATATTTTTTCAAAGTTTTCAGCTGCCAATGTTGTCTTTCCCTTTGAGTTGGTCAGGGTTTCACAAACAAATTCACTATATTTATCCTCCTAATAATCTTTTTTCTTCTTTTTTTTAACTTGAAGTTTTAACAGTGAATCTAATGTAATGTTCTATGTTACAGTGATCCAGGATGGCGAACTGCTCAACAAATAACATGTAAGTACTAGTACAAGGTACTGTAGTGCACAAAAAATCCCGTGGCCTCTACTTACTTCCTTTAGTTGTTTTGAGTCATGCAAATGCTTTCATTATGCGGTGGAGTCTCATATCTCAGTCTGAATCATCTGCCACCGCCCCAGAACGTTAGTGAAGGCGATGAGGGATTTATTTGCATTTGACAAAAGTTACACATAGAGAAAATATCAGTTTGATCCATTTGGTTTGAAATGAAACACCAGATAATTGATTTAAACACTGTAAAAAGTTGCAATACTTTGTTCATCAAGTGTTGTGTGAAACACTTTCTTTGTCACATTGAGATTGAACCTGTAACTCCTCTTTCTCCACGTAACTCTCCAACCTGCTGATGCATGCCTCGCCTTCACTAGCGGCCTAAACACTCAACGTGGCGTGATCACCGACAGCTTATACGTATACTACCGGTCAAAAGTTTGGATATTGGTAAGTATGTCCAACCTTTTGACCGGTGGTATACTTTATAAGGCAAAATAATGAAGAACCATGTCTCCAGAACCGGTCTGCGACTCCATGGTATGTGCATACACACCTATAGTCTGGGTTACCAAACACCTGTGCAAATACCTGTTCCTGCTGATCCACCAGGTGGCGTAGACTATGGACAGCGATCTGAAATGAACTTTCAGTTAAAAGTAGATAACTTCATGAGTGATGGGGCTCGCCTTTAGGAATAGGGTGTGGTGCGCCCAGAGTAGAGCTGTTGTTCTTCCGTGTCGGAAGAAATGAGCTTGTGCTTCTTCCCACTACTTTTGGGACACACTGCTGGATCGTAGTTTTTTCCATTTTAAATTTGAAATTAAAATTTCTCCCTTTAATTTCCAAGTGTTGTTGTTTATGTAAATATCCTTCGTTCTAAATAAGCCCTGGAAACAAAACCGAAATGAAAGAAGTCATTTGTTTTCTAAGTCATTGAAAGTGTTTCGGCATTTGATTATGCAAGTCTTCCATTTACATATCCTTTGAACGTTTTCCAGACAAACCCATTTTTAAAGAAGTCTCAAGGCATATCAAGAATTCCCCGGGAATGGCTCCTGGAATAGCTCTGAAATCATAAAGAGCAACTAAGAACCATCATTATGGATTAAATGTCAAGAATGTCGAATATTAGATCAACCTGTGAACCTCTGATGGGCAGAAGAAAATGGATGGGTGGAATTTTCTTATTCCTGAGTAAGCCTGAGAATTTGGGTAATCTTGATCCATTTTCACACTGTTCAAGACGGACTTTTTCATTTCATTTCTGTTAGTTTTGATCTGAATCAAGATGGCGCAGCTCTCCACACTGTGACTGCCTGCAGTTTTTAGTTTTTGTTGAACGGGTTGTGCAAGCTGCAGCTTGAACTTGAGCACGCCCTTTTTTTGTTTTTACCACAAGCCAGAGTGCTGTTGAATAACACGCTCACACGCAAGCACAGAAGTGAAACTGAGAAGTACAATGTGCAGTCTTAAATGCACAGTTAAGATATGAATAGATTTGCATGTTTTATTAAGATTATTCACATATGTGTGTGGTCATTTGTATAAGATTAGTATTGTAAGTGTATTTGTTGATTTTACATTATCTTCATTGTACATGTTTTGAACTGTGAAACATGTTTATTTACTTAGTATTTTACGTCATTGCACTCCCACCTCTCGCTTAAAAGCTGCTGGGAGAGGCGCAAGCAGCCGCTCATATGATCCTGATTTGTATTTGTGTGTGGAGTAGTAATGTCGTTTTTGTTATAACATAAAGGACTTATAGACTCGATCTTTTTGTCATTTCTGGCATTGGTTGAATTCAAACATAACATCTTTAAGTCTTGAGGTGCAAGAGGAAGTTTGAAAAATAAATAATCTGAAAAGGAAAAGTTGCCTTCACAAGGATGTCAAAGCTTTCTACTGAAGGGATTTCATGGAAAATATGGAGTTTCACGGTTGTAGATCAGTGAAGAATGACCCATATGAAGATGTTTTGCAACTCTCAGGGGCCGAAAAGGAGTGGTTGGTTCTGGAGGATCCTGTTTCCGCTGGCGAGGAAGAGTCGAGAAGGAGCAGGATGAAACAAGTAACTACAGATGACATTCCTGTGTAATGGCACGACACGTCAGAATAAAGCCAAAGTAAACACCGGCATCTCGTTAATTTACGACCTTCAACCGACGATCCTCAACGATGACAACATCACTTCTAACCACAAAGCTTCAGCAGACGGCAGCTCTGTTGTTCAGGCTCGTTGCTGTTGAACTCAAACAGAACTAGACCCACTTGACGCACTCAGTTGTTCCTATAAGAAGTCCTTTAAAAAAATTCCTGCATCCAGATGTTTATCCAGATCATTCCCAAATAGTAATCTCTCGTTCCTCTATTCCGTATCCTGAATTTTCAAAACATTTAATCAAAATTCATTCATAACCTCTGAGTTAGATCACCAGAAGACACAACATCGCCGAAAAACAACAACTAGAAGCACACAAAGAGCACAGACCTCCACTGAGCCATATACCTGAAGAAAAACTCAAACACCCAATGGCCTGCCCTGTACCTACTATATTCTGAACCTTTTAAATCACCAGATCCAGAATATCCACAAGATCCAGATCGAATAATGTTGGGTTATAACATCCAACTGCAAGTAGAAGATGAGCCATGTTTCACTACGTTTTGGACATCACTTTGCAAAATGCTTGTCACTCTACTGGAGATGCACTGAGGCTAGAATGACTCCCACTGGTGGTTCTAGGGGTAATGAATGTTGCCCTTTCTATTATGTAAAGAATTCCTGGATCCAGCAGATGACTCCGATCCCTCCATATCTAACCAGTTGTTCTTTTACCATGTCGGAGATTTCCTGGACATATAATTTAAATCCCTCCATCGCTTTTTGATTCATATTCCTAACGGACGGACAGACAAATGTACGTCACTGAAAACGCATTCGATGCTGTGTGTTTCAGAAAAATGAAATGCGGAAAATGAAAGACATGACTCAGATGTAGACCAACAACATTTTCATTGATACATAATGGATACCCATGAAATATGTACAGGAGCAAATAAATTAACATAAGAATAGTTAAAAATATTTTGCATTTTGTCTTTTAGGTTATTATCAACACAGTTCCCCCGATGCAATGGGATAACAGGTAAGCTGCCAAGCCTCTCCCTTAAAATACAAAACAAAAAAACCCTCTTTTCCTTTTACTTCAACTTTTCTATGTATGTCATGTGTTGCAGGGGCACCGTACCTGAAATGGGTGTCAGAGAAGGTCTCAAAGCTCAGACATGAGACATTTCCACTGAAGTGTCCAGCTGGTGCTACTCTGACGGTGGGGCTCCTGGAGGACACCGTGTACAAGCACAGTCAGAAAGAGGTGGACCGATGGGGGAAGTTCTACCTTCCCACTATCGTGAAGATGCAGGTCATCGGTTACGCGGAGGGCACCCCGTACCCATGTGATCAACTTATTCTGATGACATGCGAGGACAAGAAGGTTTACGGCTTTGATGAGGAGGAGGAGCTGCATTTAGTGGCTCCCAGTCTGAATGATCTGCTCGATCGGGGGGTCGACTACCCACCATCTAAGAGCTATTACAGAGGGGAGGCCTTCAAAGATATGGTGAGTTGTTGTCCGGACACATACAGGGTCTGGAAGGATCACGTGGGAACAAAGATAATTTTTGTTGTTGTCCATCATGCTTAGACCCGAGAGGACTGGGAGAAGGTCAGGCAGGGCCCTGTGGGGAAGAAGTTGGACCAAGAGCATCACAAACTGGTGTCAAAACACAAGCCAAGACTGTTGGAGCTCCTCAGACTCAGCGACGAGAAACAGAGGTGTGTTTCCCCAAGCGATGATTTGTTGAACGTGACATGTAAAAGTTACAGGGTCTTACTGGGAAAACCCGTAGCTCTTTGTTTCCAAAGCTTGCTAATTCAAACGTAACACTGACGCTTGAGGTTGTTTACGGAGAAAACAAATCGGCATACAAGCTTTAGATTTGAAAATAAGAGAAATTTTCCACATCCCACTTCCCCATTCAAGCTCCACGATCCCTGACAAAAACATTCTCATTGTAATTGCAATGTTGAATTTTGAAAATACTTTTAAAATTAAATTTCATCTATCTATAAGATTTTTTAACAAGATATTTTAAAAACTTATATTTTATTATAATGCATTATTAAAGCTGTTAAGCCGCCCACATTTACTTTAAACTCATAATGAATCTTGGTTTGTTTGTTTTTTATTTTTGACCGTTGGACTGTTAAGACTGTAGACTGTTTGAGTTGTGATTTCCGAGCTGCATTGAATGCATCCCAGGGTCCGCTTTACTGCGAGTTAAGTTTCGTTTTCTATTCCTCGGTTTGCGTCGCCTTTTCCTGCATTATTCGGAGGACTTAGTTGATTAAATACCTCAGCCTTCCTCAGAAATCTATATTACAGAAATTTAAAGCTGAACTGTCTGTGGAAAAGATCCATTTTAGCTGGAAAAAAAACGAAAAAACCACAGTAACCTACTTTCTGCATCCCCTCATGATAGTGCAGCATTTTTTAAACGTTTAAAAAAACAGGAAGGCCATTAATATGTGCTTATTGGGACTTATTCAGCCATGAGGATGTGCTCCCCTGTTATAACAGACCATTTGTTACCCAGAAGGATGAAGATTTTATGATTTATCTATTCTGAGTGTGAAGCTATTTTAGTTTGTTTTTATCATGACGTGTTTTATTGAGCATCACTTTGTAGAGAAAACATTTATGAACACAGTATGTTGGGAAGAGGATTTCTAACTGACTTTCCTCTGGTGTGGTCGGGGCGAAGTTTTGAAGGAGCTGGTCTGGTCTGGGGGAGGAGAAACTTGCTTGTTGTTCCCGCTATAGCAGCCGCCAAGGCTGCTACAGGAAGCAGTTCTAGCGTTGCTAGACACAGATCAGTTTGGAGAGCCAGGGAAAACTTTTTTTTGTCATTATTATATCATAATCTGGGATATCCACATATAAATATGGGAGAACAGTGGGAAAGGGGTAAAACACGGTAGTTACCCTGCCAAAACGGGAGACTTGACAGGTCTGCAAATGGGTGTGAATCTCTATGCTGAACTTGCTTTGTGACTGCGATTATTCTTTCTCCTCTCCAGGTGTCATCAGCAGTACGGCAACTCCCTCCCGGACCACATCCTGAGCCGATTTGTGCAGAAAGGAGGAAGCTAAACATGTTCAGCAGTGTGTAGCTTTTTATGCGGCTTTTCCATCAATATGTATACTGTGTATACACACTGCTGCACTCTCAGTGAGTTAGTCGGGCGCATTCACACCGGAGCTGTTTAGTCCGCTTCAAACAAACCCTGGTCTGGGCCTGTCGCAATAATAAATTTTACTGTGCAATAAATGTACTTAAAAATGATATAATATTCATCTATGTCATCTATCTATCTCATTTTGAGAGCATTTTCAACTAAAAGAATAAGTTCATAATTATGAAAGCTCAGTAAACGTTAATTTCTGAAGAAGACTTTCACTGACTGGAAGAAAACTCTATGTTTCATTAATAATGAATGAAAACTAAACAAAAACAACAAATATGATAGAGAATGAAGAGTGTGTAAGCAAAGTTGCTCTTAAAAAATCTTAAACATAAGGCTCAGACTGGACAGAAGTTTTCTTAGCTTGCAGTTCAGTGAATTATTGCGACAGGCCTCCCCTGGTCTGCTTTCACGCAGTTTATGGAGCAGTGAGAAACTGTGAAGTCGTGGCAGACGAGCGGTTTTGATCCTGGCCAAGTATTGAGCTGTATTTTTTCTTCTCTGCTACGTTACGGGGAATGTTGCCCAGACTATCCTGGTGTGAATGCGCCTTTAAACAGCTACAGTGAGCAGAAGTCGCCCAGGACATAGACTGGTTAACCGGAGGGTTAACGGTTCAAGCTCTGCTTTGTTCCAGTCAGTCTGCAGTCGTGTCCTTGGGCAAGAGCAAGAGTTGGCAAGAGATTGTTTGCAGTTTCAGTGACTGTGAATGAATGTTTGATACTGGTGAGAGAGGTTGTTTGTGTGGCTGATAATATGTTACTGTTCCACAAATCATTTATGCACTTTAGAATACACAGACTGTTTTTATGTAAATCCAATTTATTCTGTTATATCTGTACATTGTAATTTCCATTACTTGTTTTTTAACTTGATGACAAAAACAACCTGGAACCTTACCTGGAACAAGCCCAGATATCTCACATGCTTTCTAAGGCAACACTCTTCCAGCAGATTTCTATGCATGCACAGTAAAATATCTACAGATAAATCAGACTGGGAACAGTCAGTTGTAAGTTAAACAGATATTTTGCTGATATTTAGCTTAATAGAAGTAAGGAGGCAGAAAAGCTAGAAGCACACAGAACTGGGCCATAGAAGTAAACATTTTCCCATCATCTCTCTAAAATATATTTGGAGCAAACATGGTGCTGCAGATAATTACACTTCATCTTTTTTTCCTCTGTCCTTTGTCTCTTGTTTTCTCAACTGAAGAGCTTCTGCACAATCATGTTTGAAAGCTTTGCAAATGCAATTGCAACTCTGAAACAACTCCAATGAATGCACTGATGCTTGCAGTGACATGGACACATGAACCTTCTTTGGTTGAGAAAATAGTAAAAATAAAATAAAAAACTGGTGCAAAAGAGGTGTGGTTTAAAAATCCACAGTACAGCATTTGGTTATGAAATTAGTTTGAAATTTGCTCCTCTACTGATTAGATCTCAGCCATTGGCCCCTAGTCCTCCAGATATCTGGTTTTGTGTACTGCAGGTCTGACCTGACCAATCATAAATCACAGCTGTAATACCAAATAGATAAAGTTAATGATAATAATCCATTGAAAGCATCTAAAAAATTATTTAATTAACAACTTTATTTGTGTTACAATTATTGTACTTGACAATGTGAACATGAAAAAACTGAAACAATAATTGGATTGCATAGAAACAGACAGTGGCTGTCAAATGACCCTCTTTCTCCAAGCCTGAAGCACCTTAGGTTTGATTCAACCTCAGAGAACACAAGAAAAATGTCTCAAGAAAAGAAATGACACGTTTAGATCTCATGTTTATATTTGTGACGATGAAACTGCAAAGGCAGGATAAAGAATTGCAAAACAAAAAAAAGAAGAAAGAAAAGAGGACTGAACAAAAATAGATGATGTAATAATTATACGTGCTACGTAAGAGAAATAAGAAAAACCAAGTAACAAAATAATTAAAAAGTTAACTAATTAAGAAAAAGTAAAAAAGGTTAATATTGGAAACCATTGAAAATAAAATGAAAGTGAAAGTAAAAGCTATTTTACTATATAAAAGCTCTTCATTTGCATCGGTATATCCTCAATTTAGCCGTTTCAGTCCCCCTAAGTCAGTTATGCAATGTATTGCTTCCCTTATCAAGAAATACATATACAATAAATAGTATATAATGAAAAGTCACTGTACATGTGTGTAGAAGTTAAATATTTTATATGGAAAAACCTTTTTTTTTTATTTAGTATTTTGCTGCATAACTACAGCTTTCCTCTCTATTTCTTAAAATGAGAGCTTCACGTGCTTAGAATATTTTTTAAATGATAAATAGTGTCTGAAGATTATGGACAGCCACTGCACAAAATTTACAACAGCTGTAATGAAACTTCATCCTGGTCAACATTAGTGCTGCTGGGATTTGAAGTAGTTGAAGTTTAGTTGTGTGTTTCTCAGAGAGACCAGATAACAGATCATAACATGACAATAGTTTGTCCTAAAGAGAACAAAAGTGTGCTGAACGCTCTCCGCATTGACTTAAAAGAGATGGTTACACTGAAAGTTTGTCTTAGAAGGTAAACAATATATTTGTAATGTTGGGTTCAAAACTCAGATTTTTTCAAACTGAGTTTTCTCTTTGAGAGTCACATAACTATACTTGAGTCCTCATTGAGCTGTTTTTTCTCTTTCTGATTTAATGCCTCAGACACACTTGAAAACTGTACATGTGTTTGTGTGCACACTTTCAATTGGTAAAGCCAAAAAAGAAAGAAAAATCAAAAAAATAATTTCATGAAAACATAAAACTATTGCATATCTATTGTGTTTTTTTTCTCTTTTTCTCTTCACCGATGTCCAGTGAGAAATTAGGAAAATAATGACAAATCTGAAGCAAGTCAAAGTATGTTTTTAATCTCATAACAGGTCACACGTCAAATGTTCACAGACCTGAATGGAGGGAATTGATCCCTGTGGAGAGTAAGCTCAGAATTTTATACACTCATCTCACACTCCTTTGCTGGGAAACACAGAACAATAAGAGCTTCTACTCTACTTTTCTCGAGGCAGATTCTCCTCATTTGCTGGTGTTTCCTCATATCTCAGGGTGTCGGACATAACAGGTGAACAGGCTGGGGACCTGTCCATATTATACACAGCTTCACACTTGCTTATCACAGGTGTCAGGAACAAAGTTCAAGTTCTGTACCTTATGTAGAAATTTGTGATATCTTTAGTGGAGTAATAATTTTTCAAATGACTTTTTACTTTCTGCTGCTTACATTTTAAAGGCAGCGGCTTGTTTTCATTTATGGTAAAAAAAAACAAAAAACTATCCAGATTACTAATGCCATACAATAGAGTGAATTTGATAGTTGTTGGATGAAAATCAGAAACTTATACCATTCTGACCCTCTTTTGGTTTGTACACTATCCATCGCACCTGCACATGAGAGATATTGTTTCCCAGTCCAGCAAAGACAATCAGACATATGTAGCCTAGTAAAAATAAAAACATATCCATGGCAGTGAATAGGCAGCCTATGGCATCCCACATTTTTTCCGCATTAACCATATTTATTTATTTCTGAGGGACAATGCATGCATACATACATAGCTACAAAAATAGGAAATTGTAGTTGATGCCAGGCAAACAGAGTTTATAGCTATGGCTACTTCACAACTCCCATCCCTGGTTGGGCCTTTCTATAGAATACAACTGTACAAATTTTGAAGGAGAAAGAAATTTGTTTTTTATGTTTACTGCCGTAACAAAAAACCTTACATGCTAAAAATCTGCCTCTCTCACCGAGAAAATGCCAAATGGCACGAGTAATAACTTTGTTTATGTGATGATGATGGCTTTACACATTCACCTGTTAATTCTGCAGATTGATCTATTTCCATCAACACGTACATTTTGACAGCTTGTTTTCCCACATTGGTATCTGGTTCTGTAGTATCGCAATACTTTTAATGAACACATAGTGCAGAGACAGATACTTTATTTTTTCTCACGGTGGAGAAATTTGTTAATTTCCAGTACAACCCTTCCAAGAACACACAAACAGAAGAGAAACATAGACATTACAGGATCAGGTAGACTGAAGCTGTGCCCCTCTCCAGAGAAAAAGATAACAGGAGGAAAATAAGATGCATAAAAGCATGTATTCAGACAATCACAACACAAGAAACAAACTGTTGGGAGGGGTACAGGGACCCCAGCACACTATGCATGTAGGGTGGGTGGGGGACAGAGCGTTTGTTTACATTCTTTGCCACATGGGAACTAGATAAGCTCAAGGCCGACATACAGAAGTGAGCCAGATGAGGATAACTGAATTGTTTTGGTACAGAAAGAACTTATTTTGTTTGTCTTGAGCTTCTCAGTGGTCTGTCATGGTAACTTTGAAATGTCCAAATAAGGCTTCAGTTTCCAGTGAAACATTCTCTATTAACCTTTTTACTATTTTCCCGTTCGAACTGAATGTACCTGCAACTGAAAAAAGCTGAAGACGCAGGATTATTGTGACCAGCAAGGAAATGAACATGTAGTCTGTAAAGTTATTTCTACCCTTCCATAAGAGAAAAAGCAAAATTCTAGATAGTAATTCAAATAACTGGAGACAATAAAAAATCTGGTAATAAAAATACATTTGATAAATTGTAATTTAGAGAATTATACCAATGTTTTTAAATTAGAAACTGAAAAAATTTTTTTAAAGTTAAATATTATATATTAATGAATGTATATGTCATAAATTATATTATAAAATCATATATTATTACTTTTGGCAGTTTCAGTGTACTTCAGTGACCACTGATTTTTTCCATTCTTTAATGGAAGAGTTGGAGTCATTTTGCAGACAAATGTAGGTGTGCTCACATGGATGTCAGAGTACAAAAATGAATGTATCGATTTTATTTTTTTAGTCAACAGACCTTGCAGCAAGTGAGGATGAGTTTACATATGTTACATGATTATTAAGGTATGCCAGTGTCTCTTTGCACTTTAACTACTGTGTAAAACTTATATTCTGCACTACTATGTTTTGTAATTTGACAATGTATTATCAGTGTTAAAACTTGAATTTGTACATTGGAGAATTCTAAATAGGATAGGCAATATGAGCTTTTTGCTGCAGCCTATACCTGTTCAGTCATTTTTATTGTTAATGTGAAGATCAGTGTATTTTTTGGTTTGCTGCTCGATGATGACTGGTACTACTGCCACTAAATATATATATAAATAAATACCTACATGTACATGTGTTTATTATCATTTCCATTTTCTTCTAGTTTCTGTCTCAAAGAGACAAAAACTAGAAGGCATAGTTTTCTTTCTATGAAAAGAAGAGTGGCATCATTTGTTTGTGTTGTATGTTTGTGTGTGTGTATGATTACAAATGTGAAAAAAGAAAATATATTTTTAATATTTATTTTTTAGATTGTAAAGCACTTTGTGATGCATCATGATGCTTGAAAAGGGTTACACAAATAAAGTTTGATTGGATTCACTGCATGATTCATATTGTCAAATACTTTAATACTATTGAATTTGTCTTGGTTAAATGGTTAAATAGATTCACTTGTGGGTGCACTGATGCACAATATATAAGGCTTTACTACTTTACAGTATATCAGGAGGCATTTTAAACCAGAGAAACACCATCATTATCATCATTTTAGTGTTAAAAAGGGAAAATTCACCACATAAATCTGGAGTAAAACTGCGTTTTGCTTTTTCCCTTGCACAGTATTTCTTCCATTTACTATTTTATCCAACTTACTGATAACCCAGCCCTGAACATAGGTCAACAATTATTATTGAACTATTAAGTTACAATTTTAAACATTTTTCTACTTAAATTCAGATTTGGAAAAAGTGCAAGCATCTGCAAAATTTAGAAGCATTAAATATTTTACTGTGTTACATAAAAACTTATATCTTGTCCTGCTGTGTAGGAGAGGGGGAGTACAAGGGGCCTGTAGGGTTGTGGCCTTTAGGATGAGGGGCTGCTGGACGCCCGTGCTCTAATATTTCCTCACCCTGAGGTGCTGAGAAAGAGTTAGCACTTCCCTACAACCATAATGTTATTGCTCTTAAATCTCTGTGTGCGTGCAAGTATCTTTGTGTCTAATCTTTTATTCTCTGGGTGTAATCTTGTAAAGCACATGTGCTCCATTCATTTGTAAGAAAACTTCTATATTAGTAAAGTTTTGCTTAATTGATTGATCTTATATTTTCCATACACCAATGTTTTAGATGTTCAAACCAGGAACAATTAGGCCCAGGAATATTTGGACAGAAAGACAACTCTGATAACGTGGGCTCTGCATGACACCACTGTGACGGGACATCCGTCATTTATTTCCGCACTCCTACAGGACTTTATCAGTTTACCGTGATGCCGTTTGGGCTCCATGGGGCACCTGCGACCTTTCAAAGGCTCATGGACCGTGTCCTGCAGGGTTTCGAGGACTTTAGCGCTGCCTATTTGGATGACGTGGTGATCTTCATTCAAACATGGACCGATCACCTGCATCACCTGGAGAAAGTCCTTGGAGCCATCCAGCAGGCAGGTCTCACTTTGAACAGCGCCAAAGGTGAGTGGGCCAAACAGGAGGTCCGTTACCTCAGCTATCAGCTAGGACGTTGGGAGGTCCGTCCACAACAGGACAAAGTAGAAGCCATCCGTCACTGCCCACACCCAAAGACGAAAAAAGAAGTCAGAGCCTCTTTGGTTCTGGCTGGATGGTATCGTCGTTTTGTTCCTCAGTTCGCTACCATAGCCACACCACTGACAGCTCTCACCACCAAGAACATCAGGAATCCTGTTCCCTGGAATGAAGAGTGCCAGCAGGCTTTTGACACCCTCAAGCAGTACCTCTGTTCTTCTCCTGCCTTGCGCAGCCCCAATTTTGACCAACCATTCGTGGTCCAGGTGGGTGCCTCTGCGGTTGGCACAGGAGCGGTGCTAGCTCAAAGTGAAGCAGGAGCTGAGCAGCCAATTCTTTACATGAGCCGCAAACTGCTGCCACGAGAATCAGAATATTCCACGGTAGAGAAGGAGGGTTTAGCCGTTAAATGGGCTTTTGAGAGCCTGAAATATTACCTGCTAGGGCGCGAGTTCCAGCTGGAAACAGATCACCGAGCGTTAACATGGCTTAACTCCATGAAGGACCATAATGCCCGTTTGATTAGATGGTATCTAGCATTACAGCTATTTCGGTTTACAGTAAGGCATCGGTCAGGAAAAACAAATGTTGTTGCTGACTATTTATCCCGGTTGCCCACTGTGTCAACCTAGGAGAAGGGGTGGATGATGTGACGAGACATCCGTCACTTTTTTTTCCTTGCTTGTTTGTTTGTTTGATTGTTTTCTTTGTATTATTTTGTGGACAGCAGCTGCATCCACAGACTAAGATGGGTATACACATATTAGTCCTGTGTTTTAATCTGAATGAAATGTATGTATAGATGTGGGCTTAACCTGCCTAAGTGAACCTATGTTTAGAGATTATTGGAAATGGTGTGTATTATTACGACACATTCCCCTGCCTTGGAATGTGGTGTCTCAGCAGTTACTTTTGTTCTTCAAATGTCCCACTAGTGCCAGACGTGCAATGTATATGGTCTTTTGGTCTCGAAGACTCTGTCTTCTTGTGATGTGATTCTGAAGCTGAACTGACTTTGTATGTGATCTATTTGAATGAAAGCAAATGAGTGACTCATCAAGGTTGCATGAGGCAATTCATTGTTGTATCTAAACAACAATAATTATGAATGGGACTGTAAGGCGTACTTCTACAAGAAGATGGCCAGTCGCTGTATTCTATAACATGGTGGACATGGCAGCCCTGAACACCCACGTTCTACATCAAGCCTGCACAGGAAGGAAGGAGAGGTGAAAACTTTTTCTGATGCGGCTTGCTAGTGAGTTGGCTGAGTCTCATTTGACGGCAAAGAATATTGAAAAGGAAAACTGTCTTTGCAAACAGGCCGCCGCAGCAGATGAACTCAGCCAGAGGAAGAAGTGCCAAGACCAGCACCAATGCAGAAAGAACCCTGCTACTACTCGATGTGTTCATTGCTACAAGTTTACATGTGGCAAGTGCAAAAAAAAAGTGCCATGGCAGTGCCAGCTCTGCTCAGACCAAGGACAGTTTTGAAAAAGTTCTGTGATGTCAAACACATACACACACCGTAAATATGTGTAAAAAAATCGTCTCTACAATGTTGTTTGAAAAATATCAATAAACCATTCGAAATAAGCACAGTTTCTATTTTGTATATTTTATATTCTCTTATTACTACTAACTAAATTGAACTCAACAAAAAAAAAAAATCTGTGCTTATAAGCAATGCAAAATATTTACAGAAAAACGGGAACATTCAAGCTTTCAGAACTGAGAAGCAATGACGTTACAGTAACAGTAGCTGTAAAACCCAGTTCTTCCTTTTATTTTCTTCTTTCCTTTTTGCCGCTCTGACAATCTGCATTCAATTCCCAGCAAAAAGCTAACACATTATTAGCATACTGGCCAGACTACATTTCAGGGCAGGAGGATCAAATGAGCCCTCTGTAGTCCAAACAAAACTAGTCAAACAAAAATATTCTATGAAGCATTTAGGAATATAAATCCCTTCAATGGGAAATCTCTTTGTCACGGGGGCTAAAAAGTAACTGGACAATTAACATTACCATAAATATGTTTATTTTCAATTCATGCCTTAAGTCTGGAACCAATGAACATCAATTTCCTCCTTTGTGGTGCGTTGCTGCACCTTTACTGCCATCATTTCAGTTGTTGCCTGTTTGTGGGCCTTTCTGCCTCTTTTCTTTTTTTCGCATGAAAAAGGTGTTGTAGAAGATGTTTCTTCAAAATAAATTCAATATTAGATGTAAATGGGTTCACTGCCCCATAAGGTATGATTAATTAAAATCTTCAAACATATAATAGTCATAATATATCAGCTGTAAAAGTAAAGGGACCTTAATAACATCAACCAATTATTTTTGCAGTCACTGCGTGTTTTATTTGTCTGTTGGACCGTCAATCACTCTTTGGATGTGCTATAAATACCGTGCACGCTCCCGTCAAGGAGGTGGCTAACAATCACTCTGCTAGCAGTTAGCAACGTCTAATAGCAGAGCTGAACGCCACTAAAGGCGGCGCTGGCAGCAAAAAAGGTTTTCGATGTGGCTAAGAAGAGGAAAAGACGTTAATGTCTTAATGTGTTAATGTTTCTGACAAGATGACAGGGTCAGCTAGACGCATGTGTCGCAGCTGAAACCAAGCTTCTGTACGTCATCGTAGGCGTGGCCAGGGAGGGAGCTGGGATTCGAAGAGGTTGGTCGTGCGCATGCGTTTCATTCAAAGACAGCCTCTGCTTTCTGAACAGCCACAAACATTTTCTATTACATCTTTAAGTAAATTAAAAAATCATGGTCAGACCCATCCACGGCAGAATATTCCATTTGTTTGACTTAAAAAAAACTCCTGGGTTGCTTTCACTGTATGTTCATCTTTACTCTGATGTGACGACCAATCAGCTTTGCTAATGTGAGAAGAAAGTAAATTTCTGTATCATCAGATCTCATCCAGCTGCTTCTGTCTGCTGATCCAGAGATGTGCCATACCATCATACCACCTCCACCATGTTTCACACAAGAGGTGGTGTACTTATGATCACAATCTGCCCCCTTTCTTCTCCATACCTTTTCTTTTTGGGACAGGTTGATTTAAGTTTCATCTGTTTGAGAACCAATCTGCTTCTCAAACAGTTTAATGTGGACTTTCTATTCTTGAAGCCGATGAATGGTTTGAATTCAGTGATAAACCCTCCGTACTGGTCCTCATGAAGTCTTCTCTTTATGGTAGACATGGAAACAGATACACCAACTTGATAGCGTGTTCTTGAGTTGATGGATGTTGTGTAGGTATTTTCCATCAATCTGGAGAGGATCCTTTAACATCCACCTCTGTTCTCTTCCATGGACATCCAGACTCCATTTCTACTGTCTCTCTGATGGATTTCTTTTATTTTCCAGCTAAAGGATGTTTTGTTTCACATCTACTAAGAACTCCTTTAACTGCATGTTGTAGGTTCACAGCAACAGCTTCAACATGCAAAAGCTACATCTGGAATCAGCTCCAGAAATGTTCCCTGCTTGACTGATGATGGATTAATGAGGGAACAGCCCATAAAATAGCTTTAATGTCAATTAAGTCTACTTTTGGTACTTTTAAAAAGAATCTGCTACACTTTAAGGTGCTGTAATTCTCATCCAAACCCCCAAATAAAAAACTGGTTTGATTAGAAACTGTATCTTGAGTATGTTTTGGTAAACAGCTAAAGTACCTATACTTGTGTTAGCCTCCAAATATTTTGAACCTAAGTGTAAGTTGACAATCCTCTTTAACTTTTCTAAACATATCTTTTAACACAAAAAGAACAAGTCTGTTTTTGAACGTATTTTATTTCTCTGAAGGAGATAATTCTGCAGTTGTTGAACTTTGCATTCATGTTTGTGTCTTCGTGATTTTTCCAAAGTCGTCGATTTGTAATGTATTACACAACATGTTTCAGAGCTACACTGCTTCCTGATGTGGCTGCTGGCATCTCATGTTTGCTCTTCATGAGTTTCAGCCACACCTCTCTGAACTTGAGTCATCACTTCCCGATGTGTTCATTCGAGAGAAAACTTGTGCAGTGTTACACAGTAAGTCTGTCACCGTCTATTTTCTGGATGTTTTTTACTCTGAATAAGTCCGTTTTGTGTTGTTAAAGCTTTTATTTCCAAGTGACTATCAACATTTTTTTAATTAACTGCTGTTTTGTGTTAACATCCTCTGACGGACGTCACTGGCAGAGATCTACTTTGACTAAAAGGGACGGGCAAATTGTTTTGTCAGTTTCATTTACCGGGAATCTACAATGGTGAGTGTTGCTCCTGTGCTCTGTTGTTTCTCATTTTCTTTAAATACATCTTGATGCTTGTTTATTTCTAATTCTGTTGCTTATGTCATGGATTGTGTACTTTAGTAACTCTTTATTCATGTTTGTTCCAACTTCATCAGGCTGCGGAAGAGGAAAGAAGGTAAGTGATTTACAAAAAAAGTTTGTTACTGTTTTCTGCTTTTTAACCCTCTTTAAATAATTTATTTCAGAGAAGACCGTCTGGAAGATGATGAGGTTTTCAGGAGGAATGGTTTCATGCTTATTATGGAAATGTTGGAAATGAGTACCCAGACTCGAGAAGACACTTCTATGTTAGTGGATGAGGTATGTCCAACAAACAGAAGAAATGGTGCTGTTATTTCCTGCTCTTTTTACTAGATGATACTTCTGATACAACACAGGAAATAATAAACTTTCTGTTTTATTGGACTTTACAGATTCTTCACAGCATCTTGTTTTTGGGACACATCAGCTTTCCGCCATTTACCCCCAAAAGTCTTTTAGATTATGATAATAATAATCAGTTATATGAGCTCTTCAGGGAACGTCACCCTGAGCCTTTCAATCACTATTCCTCTCAGCTGCCCCGACGGAGTCCATTTTCCTGTGTGCTGGACATGGTGAGATCATAATGTGTTCAATGATTATGCTTCTTCTTTATGATACTGTACACAATTTCTCCTTAATTTCAAATGATCTTTATATTGTGATGATAAATTCATCTGTTTGTTGTATTTTAAATAGAGAGAGCATCATGTAGGAACTAGCATGACTTTTCTTTGTCTGGCATTTCAAGTTTGCCCTTTTCTATAGGAAGGTATTAGCCTTATAATCTTGGCTAATAGTTAGGCTATTATAGACTGCAAGTCTGTTTACAGGCAGATAGTAAGATTATGATGGCTAATGCAAATCGGATAAGACAAACTACTTCAAAAACAGACTTAAAAACAACAGTGCAAGAAGTGTCACGGAAGAGTGGACTGACGTAGATACTTTCAGATCACATCAAAGCCCTGACAGTCACATGTGTACCATCACCTCTATGCAGTTTGCTTAACCTTTCATCTTAAAAATGTCTCGCTCCATGTTCAGTGTAAGAAAAGCTCTGTAGAAGTCTGTACCACAGCTTGTAGAGGACCTCATACTACAGATGTTTCTGTGGGTTTTGATTTATTCTGAAGGAAGATCACCTTTGACATGTAAGGTTACCCTATGTGAGAATTATTTAATTTTCTTATACGGATACAACCATGTACAGATTTGGTGGTGTGTACATCTGGCTGAGTTTTCAACAGCAGATTTATTTTGATGAGAACTTATTATTTGCCATTATTTACTTGCAGATTGTCCACCTGACCGGACAAGGTAATGAAGAGAAGATAAAAGTTAAACTTCAACGTCTTATCTGCGAACTGATGGTTGAGACATCATCAAAGATTTTGTTCTCCAGCACAATGTGCATCTCTCGTACTGCAAATTCAGCCAGGTACTACGGGGTCTCCATGTCCACGTTTGGTCGTCCTGCTGGGAGAATCATGGTTGCTGCTTCCTGTTTTAGCAACACCTTGGATGATTATGTAGCCGATGCAGTGATCACCTACGGCCTAAATCATAAGAAAAAGAAGACGTACTTTGATGGAACCTTCCAACTACCCCCGAATGTCACATGCCAGGCATTTAACATCAGTCGTAGAGAACCAATGCCACCTTGTCGATCCTGTGGAAATCTGTTTGGTTTGACAACGGGTGACAAACGGGAGTGGGCCTATGGTAACTGTGCTGAAGTTGAGAGTGTAAGCAACTTGCTCAAAAATGAAAAGCAAGTTAGACATCAAGTACAAAGAAACAACAACTTGTTAACTGTAGAGGGCAGGCAGAGAGCTAAAGAGCATGTTTTAAAAGAGCTCAAGACTGAGCTGAAAAAAGTCCCCTTTGAATGGAATGAGCATTTCTACACCCCACAAGGAGCTAATATCATTGAAGACGTACACGGAGATGTGTAAATTTAAAGGTTCATTATTTTATTTGTAAAAGTCTAATAGGATTTAATGGTTTAAGGTTAGAAACAGATCTGCACATTGTTGCTGCGCTGTATTGTGATCTTCTTTATCTTTGATGTTATCAACAGTTGCCCCAATGAAGGTGTAACACCAGTAATGTTTCAGCTCCTAGGAGTTCAGGAAGAGGATATTGTCTTTTACAGCTCTGTTATCATGACATATGTGGGAAAAGAGCCTTTTATGCAATATGTACAACATAATAGGAAACATGGTGGGGGGTTTTTTAGAATTTTTTTTATAAAATAAAAATTATTTGTAAACTACAAGTTTGGTCTTGATTTTTTTCATCGCCCAATGTGACTCTAAGTTAAACTGAGCTTGGTACATACCTTACTAGGCTATTTGTTTTGTCCAAGTGAAACCTCCAGAAATATTTAGCAGCATGTGAAAGTTTCAGTAGCCTATGCTACCCCAAAATTTTCTTTCTTTTTTGTTTGTTTATTTTGTTGTTGCTGGCTTGTCTGTAGAACTATGGTAAAACTTTGGAATGAATAAATAAATAAATGATAAATACTAGCTATATAAACAGGTTTTATTAACGATATCCTCAAGTAAGCTTACTTGAAAACTAGCTTAGGTGTTTAAAAAAAAGTCAAAAGTAGCCTAGGGAGCAGTCTGTCATCGTTTGTCACGAGGGTGTTTTTCGTGTTTTGAAGGATGTTACTCTTGATGTGCACAGCACCGAGTTTTAGTAAAAGGTACTAGGAAACAGGATTTAAAAATATTTTTAAGTACGTGAAGGCAACACGGAGGGGGAGTGGCTTGCGTCAAATAAAATGTAAACTGCGGCAACAGATGAAAAGTAACGGCACTGTGTGTGTCAGTCAGACTGTGTGTCTAAAAGGTAACTACAGTCAGCTAAACTTATTTATTATTGAGACTTATGAACCGTCTGTTCCGTGTGAATGTATCTTGCTTTCGTAGAGGGCTGCGACAAAACCTATGGTAGGTACATTACGTTTGCTTAACCCGGTAAACAATGCAGCCTTTCAGGTTAACTAGTTCAACATAGTTCATTTTATAATCCGTTATTGATTCCGTTATTGTTATTAATTTTATAATATAAAACAGCAGGTCTGCTTTGTCACGTTCATGTTGGTTTCATTTTCAAATGTCCGACAGGGGCTGCTGAAGTCTCCCATGGAAAAAGACAGCAACAAGCCTATAAATGCCATTTTAAGAAGTTTTTAAATTTAGGTTCAGAACAGTCGCTTCACCCTCCAAATAACTTTGATGTAATTTTAGCAACTTAAAGCACAACTAAGTATATTTGACTTCATCTATAAGAAAAAATATTATTTCTAACAATGCTTTGCCTTTTAGCCCTTTTGATAATGTTATTATTAAAAAGGGAATCAAGTGCATGATTAAAAAGATGTTATGTTTTTATTCAGGTGACAAAGAGCAGAGATGGCAGCTTCAGTTTTCATGAGGTTTGTACCAGAGACTGTTTAACCTTCTTTTGATGGAGGCTCTGATGAAAAACCCATCAGAAAATCTGACATTTTGTATTTGGATGTTGATCCTTGTCACATTTATGGACCATGTGAGGACATATATTACAACCTCACATGAATTCTATCCCCATTTCTAACATCTGCAACCTCTTTTCATTCTCTAGTGTGCGTGATCCGCTCGTCATGCGGGAATTGGGGCGGTGCACGACCACAGAAGGTTAACAACACTTCTTAACCCAACATGAAATGACAAACCTTTCACACTTTGTTGCATGTTAATATTATCTGTCTTGTCTCATTGTGCTGCAGGTGAAAAGTACCTGGAAAAGGTGTTGGAGTTTGTATCCTCACATAAACTCAAACGTTTAGCCCTACAGAGCCCATGTGATGCTGTTTTGAAATTTGTAGGGCTTGATGACACTATTTACAGTGGGAAACTAGATGAGGTCAACGGGTGGGGGAAATTTTACCTCCCCGATGTTGTAAACATGGTGGTTTTAGGTTTGGTGCAGGGCACATCATGCCCGTGTGACCAGCTTGTGCTGATGACATGTGAGGACAAAAAAGTATATGCCTATGATGGAGAGGAGCTGCATGTGGTGGCTTCCAGTCTGCAGAATCTGTTTGATGAGGGAATGGAGTACCCAGCTTCCAATAGCTACTACAAGGGAGAGGCCTTCAAAGCTTTGGTGAGATGTTTCTCATTTACTCAGAACTGAGTGGATTCCTCATTGTAGCAGCATTTAATAGCTCGTCTTCTTTTTCTGTGTAGACTGAGGGGGACTGGGCAGAAGTGAAGAAGGGCGGTGTGTGGAAGAGTTTGGAGCAAGAGCATAAAAAACTGGCCGAATCATACAAGTCCACGTTCTTGGAAAATCTTAAGTCACAAAAATAGGTGAATATTTATGCTACAGCTGCTTTTGAGGATTGTTTTGACATTGTGGCTGATTGTAAAATCCCTTTCATTATAATCTCATTTTTTCCTCTACAGATGCTGGTATATCACAAAAGGAGATGCTTCAAAATGCCTGGAATCATCATTTTGAAAACACTCAGCAGAGCAATTTAATGCTGCATGTTCTCCCTTTGACTCATTCCAAATAAAGATATAACAATATATCAGAGCAGCATGTGTAACATGATGCCAATTATACAATAACGTCTGGATTTCTTGGCTTAATTTACTTGTCTGTGAACTGAAGACGTACTCTGATCACAAGGAGAACAGCAAATATTGCTTTGAGAACAGCAAATATTGCTTTGGGATAGAGAGCACTGATTTAATCATTAAGTGGTGCCCTTAATTGTTGTTGTCATCTAAAGAACTTAGAATTTAACTAGTATCTTGTTTTTAGGCAAATTTGCTCAGACTGACAAAACATAGTGCCTAGAAAAATACAAAATTGTTGCTTCCTACTTAGTTACTAACATTTACAGTGTATTAATTTCAGTTTCTTGCAAGACAGTCTGGCTGCAGACCTCCACTCTCAGGAGCCTTGAAGGAGGCTGGGTAATCATACCGGTCACTTGGGTCCATAGAGTGCTTAAATTAAAAAAATAAAACCATGTCTCAAGCCCAGAATTTAATACTGAATGAACACCTGTTTATCTACCATTTTGCAGCTGTTATCCTTGCACTATTTCATCAGACCAACTTTGATACATATCTAACAATAAAACTGCATAATACACTTATCAATGAATCAGACTTTTTTTTTCTTAACAAAACTTAATGATTTAACAAATTATAAATACTAAATACAATTACAACAATAGGCTAAATTATATAGTTATTTTTTAAATTATTTTCATTGATCTATCAGTCATAAGTTACCTTTTAGCTGTGAGTCATGGTGGGAATCCTATTTTTCATTTGATTAAAAGGGAGTTACAGCTTTCCTGATTAAACATGGGTTAAACCTGAATCAGGAAAAATACATAGAGGATGTAAGTTTAGTTACAAGTGTTAAGAAGAAATGTCCTCGTAATAAATGGAAACGGACTGTATGTTTAAAAAAAGCTTTACAAAAGCGTTAAAATGTTTTAACCAGTGACAATAACGATATATAATAAACATTTCCATAAAATGGCGCAGCTTAGCCTATAAGAAAAACGAGTTACAGATATGCTTGCTATGTGTTTTGACTGAAAAGGCCAGGTTAAAGTTAAGAGATGCCAGTCTGCGGGGTTTTACTGTAAAACACGACAGCTAGCTCAAGGCGTTGCCTCCGCAGACTTGAAGCGCTTTTAGTTTCGTTTTGTCAGCAGCAAACATGGCAGCAAGGGTGAGTCGCAGTTTTCTGTGGGTGGGAGCCCCATTTTATATGTTACTCTTTACAATTATTAATTTTGCTGTTGATAAAATGTTCTCCTTTTTCTAATTTCTATGGCCGGTAATAACGTAGGCTGATGAACAAGCGCGGTGAGTGAGTCTGCTGAAATAGTAACAGTGCACACTTCAGTGCTGTGATGTGTTTAAGGTCTATCTGATTTATGTGCTACAGTTGTTTCTCATTTAGAGCTGGAGAATTTCTCGTATCTCAAGCGCCTTTTATAACAAACGCCTTGGAGATCATTACACAGATGATTGATTGGTGCAACAGAACTCCTGGGAGCAAACACCTGGTGGACGAGGTGAGTTCATTTAAAGTTTTTCCTTTAATTAAGGTTAATTCTAGTTTTGTTTTGTTAGTTTTGTTTGCTCAAATATCTTTTTACTCAACAGATGCTTCACAGCATTTTCTTTCTGGGCAGTATCAACAAAGCCCCTTTTTCTCCAACCGATATTGTGCCTGATGCAGAGATGAGAAACGCCTTAAAGGACACATACAGCCAAGCTTTTGCCTGCTATCGGACTCACCTCCCAAGGCGAAGTCCATTCTCATTTGTTCTGGATATGGTAAGAAACAGACAGGAAGTGAGACCCTAAAGTGTTAAGCAATGGCCACAACATAACGTAATGTAATTTCAAAACATAAATTTAACAGAGGTAAAATGTTTTAAAGAATTGCTTAACAATCTTACCTCTAATATCATGAATTTCATGGAAAAGAAATAAAGTTTCCTTCATGTAATCCTGGAAATCTTTATGGAATCTAGGAATCTTATCACACCTAAATTACAGTTCCTC
>JAVQJG010281423.1:0-42438 GCA_036024015.1 Craterocephalus amniculus | reverse complement strand
GAATTAAGAAGACGTGTTGTCCATGTAAACCCTCGTTCGGAATTAATATTTCCATGTAAACCCGAGGGAGAAGATTTTAATTCCGAATTAATTAATTCGGAATTATTAATTCAGAATTAAAAAACACCATGTAACCGTGGCCATTCTGGAACAAAAATGGTCTTTTTCAACAATTGAGATGAGCATCAGTAGGACCTGGATGTTTTTTTTTATCTTTTTTGTCTCTCTACAGTGGACATGGCATGGCTTTTTTTATTTACTCCACACAGTTCTTTTTGTTCCTGTCACGGTCATAAATGACATGGTTGGCACAGACGGCCATGATTAGTTTGTCCTCGATTTCTGTTTTTTGTGTTGAGTGGTGAGAACAGACTTCCCCCGGTATTTTGTGTTTCTGTAGTCAGAAAATACATCCCTCCGCTAGGATGCTGAGTCGCTCTGACTGGTTTACGCTCCGCGTCAATCGGCGACAGTTCAGATTTTCCAACTTGAGCATCGGCCGCTCTTGGCGTGCGTCGAGAGCAGCCAATGCTCAAAAGTTGCTGCTCCCGATGCTCAAAATGCACTGCTCGACTGCTCGCCGCGCCTCGAAGGGCATTTACATAGACTTTACATGTAAACCTGACGCTCTCGCTGCTTTTGGTCTGAACGCACCATTATGCATTTGAAAGTTCACAATGACAAATAACATTATAAGGTCGTCAAGTTTGCCATTAATAACTTGAAGTACAACACAAATTCTAAAACAAAGGATCTCTACTTATGACGCTCATTCATTCTTTATCTGTACCGCCTCAACCGCTTCAGGGTCGCGGGGAAGCTGGAGCCTGTCCCAGCAATTAGCAGGCGATAGGCAGGGTATATTTATGACAATTGTGTTTCAATTTAAACTTATGGACGATAAATTGAAGGACTGTTTTTTCCCATGAAGACCACACTGAAACACCTGTTGAACAACAGAGGGAAAAAAGTGTTACTCAAAGCAAACACTGTGGATGGAAGCAAACACAATCTAGCCAATTCAAACTTCAGAAGCTCAGTTGTTGAGTGAGGATACAGTCTTTCTGTGATAGCTTTTAATTAAATTCTGTTGGTATTCCCTGCTGGTGTAGAAGCATCTGCAACAGGAAAGTAATATCTGGAGGCTTGTAAACAACACAGAGAAAAAGCTTGCATAAACTTAATTTTAAATCTTTCATACCCCACTATGAGACTTTTTTTTTTTTTTGTTTTTTACAAAATGCATGTGGAAACATGGATGGGAACATGGCTGTTTTCTTCAGATTCAAAAATGTCCTAGTGGAAAGTGGCATAAGTAAACCTTGCGCAATGAAACAAAAGCATGAAAGGAATTAATAATGAATCATGTTCTAAAGTTGTTAATTTTTTATGGTTTTTAAAGAACAACTGTAGAAACTAAAGGGAAACTAAATATCACTGGAGTTCATCAGTGGTTTTCACCTTGAGTAAGACCGTCATAGACAGTTCTGAGACTCTCTTATGCTTCTTCTAAAACAGAGGAAACCCCCACACATTTGGTTGACAGACTAAAGCAGCAAGGAGTGCTGGCAGAAAGAAAGGAGAGCAGATGGGATGTTTATGTGAGTTAATGACTAAAAAATGAGCCAAGCAGGAGAGCAGAGACGAACAGACGGTTTGCTCTTCGCAGCCACCTCAGCTATGAGCAGTAGTGGTGTACTTATCAATGAACAACTAAGGATACAAAGAAAATTCATCAATGATAAACAAAGAGTTCCTTTTTTTATTTATCGCTTTGAAGCTTTACATTACCAAGAGGATATGATGAATATCTACTTGTATCTTCTTAAAAGCAACTTCAAAGAAGATGTTTATTCTGCTCATTGTGGAAACTTTTTTTTCCACTCAGGAATAGTTTTATTTTGCATATTAACTCTGTACTGCCAGAAATTCGTCACGGACCACCTACATGAGAGAAATAAATTAAGTGTTTATCTGAATCCCTTTAAATGCATACTTATCTCACCAAGAAATTGTCATGTGAAAGTAGATGTTGACCCAGGGAGATGAAATACTTTTTTTAAATTGATCTCTAAGTCTTATGATTTGATTTTGTATTAATTGTATCCATTTAAATCGATTAGTCAATGTTTTTAACAGCTTTATTTGCAACATTATATGAATCAAAACCTGTGCACACATCTTTGGCCACACAACCTAATGTTAATCTCTTAGAACAAAGAAATGCCTAAACTTAGGCCTTTGCTTCAGTGACATTAGATTTGTGATTGGATATACGGTGGAGGTGACAGCCCACTGATGGTCTAGCGTAGTCAGGCGGGGTCTTCAATGTTGGACTGACACCTCAGGATGAGAGACGTGAGTGATGGTTTTCCACGTATTTCAATCAAACCACACATGACCTTTCCCTGTCTCTGCAACATAAAATGCACAAAATAGCCTCTTTTTGTAGCATCATAACACAAGAGTTGTCACTAAGAACCTGATGCTGCAGGACGAAATGTGGCTGGTTTATCTCCCCTGAAATATTCAGATTTTTTCAAAGCCATCGTTTCTCACATTAATAATCCCATAGTGGGTTAAAAAGCTATAATCATTGACACCTTAAAAAATAGTTTTTCCATTCAGGATGAGATATGGGTCTCTTCCCCAGCCTTCTCCCAGCTACACTAAACCATGTATTTATGATATGCTGCCACTGCTGGCTCAAATCAAAACCCTGAGCCACTAAATAATAAATACATCATGAAGCGTATGATGTGCATCAAATCAGGGTTAATCTCTAGGGATATGTAGTCGGCTCCTGCTAAGCTGAAAGTCAAATGTGATATTTTCCAGTGGTCAAGCAGAAAACAACCAAAAACTTTTTAGGGAAGCTTCAGTGATTTCATAGATCTTAAGTTTCAAATGACAACTATTAATTTAATGGCATGTTTGCTGTATGACAAAATTTTGGTTGTTAAATATGTACGGGGAAACCTTTATATTTGAGTTTAAATATATTTCCCTCTCAACCATCATTTGAAACATCAACAAATGAAGCTATACTGCAATTTTTAACTCAGAGATTTTGATCTTCAATGTAATACAAGCAAACAATTTTAAATGATACTGTGCCACTTTTAGATACATTTCATATGTTGAATCAACATATTTTAACTTTTTTACAATAAAGTCACAAACGTTTAACTGATTTGAAAGGAAATAAATATATAATATCACAGTATTTTGGATGAAACATTACATTGTCATTTTCGTTGGTTATTTACTTTTACATTTACAAATTTATAGAAGATGCATACAGAAGAGCTAATTTCTGTCTAATATCAGCTACTAACTTCGTAAAGGAATACCCCGCCCTCAGAATGATGTGCCTTCATTTGTTTACGAACCCTCATGCTGATTGACACGTTGGAACACTTTCTTGATATTCATCATGTAGCCGGAGATATCGGGAGGTTTAAGATTTGCCTTGCCTCGGCTACAACGATGTTAATACTGTCCGGTAAAAAAAGTCCACAAATATTTGTCAATATTCCTCCATAATGCTTGTCTAATGCAGTCCGCGTGTCCTGAGTGGGTAGCGTCCATAATTTACTCACAAAATCATTTAGTAAATTTTTAGCACAGGCGTGCGTGCATCGCGCAGGCACGCTCATCCAGGAAGTAAACAGGCTAATGGTTTGGACTCTAAAAATATACAAAATTATGTTGTTGCAAGTAAATTATGGACGCTACCGACTCAGGACACACGGACTGCTTTGGACGAGCAGTATGGAGGACTATTGACAAGTTTTTGTGGACTTTTTTCACCGGGCTCTATTCAACATCGTTGTAGCCGAGGAAAGCCAAATCGTAAACCTATCAAGAAAGTGTTCCAAAGTGTCAATCAGCATGAGGGTGAGTAAACAAATGAAGGCACATCATTCTGAGAGTGGAGTATCCCTTTAAAAACTGTTTGCTTCTTTACTGTTTTCTACACTGAATTCATTTGAATTCCTACTGAAGTAATTTTATTTGTATGCATTTTTATTTCGGACATCTTATTGAATCAAAATGTCAATGGAAAGGACACCCTGCTAAGACTTTAAATCAACCAGTTGTCATACGAGATATATTGTCTGACAGTTTTTCTTTTCTTCTGACTTAATTTTGGCTGACTGAAAAAGTTTTATCCTTTTGGTTTTACTTTTGAGGGGTCAGTATTCCTCTGGGAAGGAATATTGATACAATTTAATTTAATGTTAATATGGTCATAATATACTTGATATACTGTATTGATAGAAGCAAATTGTAGTGCAGTATGTCACAGATCACGTCAAACCTGCATAAGACAAAACAAGACAAAAAGGCTTAGAGACAATAGAAACCAGAAACTAAGACCACAATTTATATAAAAAAAGACTAAACCAAAAACCTCACAAGACATGGGAATAAATTAGACTGACATGATGCTAAAACACATTATTTTAGGAAATTTTACATCCCTAATAAAGTATGAACATTGACTGATTACAACTAGATGCATGAACAATGGGATGAAACTAACTTCACAAAAAACATTAGTTAGCTATAACACAGGAAGCAAAAGTTAGAGAATGGGGCAAGGGCATAGTCAACTTCAATATGAAACAAAGTGTATTAAATGCTGATAAAAATGAGAAAAAAATGTTTTTTTCGTTTTTTTTAAAAATGAAACCAACTGAAATGAGCTAGTATTGACAGGGTTATAAAACACAGCTTTGCCCAGAAACTCGTGTTCCTTCTCAGCATCTTTCAGTGCGAGTCTTCTCAGTATTTAGGAAACAAGAATATGTGACATGATGGCAAGGTAATGCAATTAAGTGGACCTCTCCACTCCTCTTCTCTAGCTCTTGCAGATTAAAATGGCCACTTATTGACTAGAGCAGCACTTTTGCTCTGAGGTTCACATCTGTGGGTCATTATGCTTACTGCAATTAGGAACATGGAGTGGGGGCCCATTATAAAACCCTCCATCATGCTATTATATCTTACCATAGGGCTCATGTTGATAAAACTTCACTTTATTGGAAAAGTGTGGGGAGGAAGACAGCACTGATAATATAGTGGGGAAAAGAAACTATTGCCCTTGGAATCAAACAAGAGAATTGTTTTGTAAATCAATCAAAATCTCATTAAATGAGCCATTAGAAAGATAATTTTGTCATCAGTCAGTAGTTACATCAGGCTGGGATTTATGAGCCATACATTGGAGGCCATGACTCGTTATAATAAAGCATAATTAATTATTAATGATTAAGTAAACTTAAACAATTTACTTACATTTTTCCCAGTTTGACTGTTTAGTAAGCATCATTTTACTTTAAAAAAAAAATACAATTTTACAGTAAGATTGATAAATTTAAGCATAACATACTGTATTATGAATGTAAACTGCGTCAATGGTTGCAGTGCTAGCAATGCCAATTCTGCCAAATGACATTGTTCACCAGCTTTATACATAGCTAGTTTGATTCATGTCAGCACTGATCCTCTCACGTTGCAACACCCAGATCTCTCAAATGGAAGAAACTGAAGGCCAGCTGCAGTTAAAAATCAAATCCAAAACAACAATTGTTCCTCGTCCTCCATTTCACCACAGCGGAAGTCACACATGAGCGGTGAAGCAGAATCTGTCCGGTAAAGGAGGTTGAGAGTGTGGTTGAGGGGGGATTACAGCTGTGTTTGTCAGATAACACCTTAGTAGAAAGAGGGCTTCTCCTCTTCAGCAACATCAAATGAGGGTGGTCCACATCCACAATGTGTAAATCCACCACACACTGGGGGAATTGCTGTCCGACGTTGGGATTCAGCCTAAATCTCAGACAGGAAGAAGCAATTTACATTCAATAGCACTTATCACTGTTTCACCCACAGCAAGTAAAAAGCTGTCTAAGGGACTTAATGTTTTCTGCCTTTTGGGTCTTGAAATGGTTTTGTATTGATAGGTGGACATACTGTAGGTGGCCATTATCCAACACTCTGCGATTTAAGTGGTGTGTTTGCTGTAAGTGGCTCACAGGTGACTCTTTTCTATAGAGTGCCAAGCTGCTTCAAGGGTAAAACACCCTGCGTATCATGTACTTGCACAAATCCCTGCCCTGACCTCTGCATCACTGGCACATACTCTTTCTGCCCACATTAGTGAAATGACTAGTTGCCCTTGACAGGTGAAACACAACTGTCGTAATACCATACTGAGCTCAAGTTTTTAAAAAAAGTTTGCTGAAGGAGAACACAACAGAGTGTGTTTTGAGTGGCGTTGTTGCTAATCCCTTAGGATATTCATGGTTAGAGCAAACAATCTTTTTTTTTGTTAAAAATGTTGCTCTGACTACCGAGATGTGATTTTTTTCCATTTTTTATTTTCCTCCTTTATTTTATTTTAAAAATGCTGTCTTTCCTCAGCACTCCTAAGTAAAGAAATATTTTATGTTAAGATTTAGACTTTAGGTTCTCACTTCCGTATTGCTTTATGTCATTTAAGCAAATAAAATCAATTTATGCACAAAAAAAGATTGATCAACAAAATAATGCTAAAAGACAGCTTAATGTCTTGTATATGTAGTTTTGCCAATTTATTAAACTTTAAGGCTTATGAATTGGCTGAGCCCATATTTGAGGTAATGCACACACACAAAAGATAAAAAATGAAGGACAGAAGTTGTTGTTGCCATGTTATTTAGCTAAATGTGCTTAATAATGGTGTGGACATAAGCTATGAATGGATGAGCATGTGACGGAGTATCTGGAGTATATAAAACCACTTATTTAAATAGATGGAAAAGGCAGCATTACCAGTGTGCTGGATTTTGTGATAAGTTTGGCTCAGACTGTCTGATATTTACTACAAACATAAATCTGTTAGATCCTGTTCTGAAACTTTAGTCAAGTATTCCCCATTTCTTGATTCAAAGATCAGCCTGCAAAGCCTTTGTCTTTTCTTGAGGACAGAATCATGTTAGTTCACACACCAAAACTGAAATCATATTAGTTTGATTAAAGTGGCCTTGGCTTGATCTTTTTGATACATTTATTTCTCCAAATTGTCATTTCATCAGTCATAACCTCAAATTGGTTGTGATTATCTTCGGTCAATCATTGTCACATCGCATCTTAAGCGTAAATTGTAAACTAAATTCTGATCGTGGGTCAGAGAAATGCAGCCGATCACAACAGAAAACGACAAGTCTTCTTCTCAAACACTGAGTGCAATCTACAGTTTCAACTGTATCAATCCACCTTCATACAGCAGTAACACAATATAGACCCAACAAATGTGAGACATCTGTTCACCAAAAGCAAAAATTAATCTCATCTGTTATCTGTTACATTTTATCATCAGGTACAGTAATGGCCTTGCAATGAGTGGAAGAGTAAATAGACAGATTACTTGCTACTGAAAAAGTAATGTCCAGCGTTCATTTAAATATGAGGGGATTGTGGTAAAACACAGAGACAGGAAACCTTCTCTGCAAATACTGTGAACAGTAATGATAATGTTAACCTCCCCCATTGTTATCCAAGGTTCAGTTGCTAAAGGCTTGATTGGATTCAGAGGTTCATAACTGCAAACTACAGTTACTTTTATGAGGGATTGTAGAGGCAACAAGTTTATACTTCAGGTTGCACAGACAACAAATGTACTAACACAAAGTGACTGTTGGCTTCATTAGCTGCCTTCTCACTGCCTTAATAACCAAAATGTTCCCCCGGATAAGCAGACGGATGGTGGCCTTCACGCCAGACCCCAGCTGCCTGGGTATCAGTCCACCTGGTGTGGGTGAATGGCCAGTAATAGTGGTAAACAGGGCCCGTCTCCACTGTTTTTTCTGTTTTGCTGCGATCAAATTTTAGATGAGTTGACATTTTTCATTTGATATATTCTTTATGATCAATTGTGAATAAGATTATGGCTCATGAGATTGCCAAATCATTGCTTTTTTTAGACTGACATTTTACAGCACATTTAAACTTTTGCAGACTTAGTTTGAGGGAATAACAAGCAGAAGTTAGCTTGTTTACCAGCAAGATGAGCACCATTGGTCCCAAGTGATCCATGATGAGATGGTAAAATTTAATTAAAGCTTTCCTCAGTCAAATAATTGACGTGGTCATTTCAAGGTAAGCCACGCAATATTTCAAAACCTTAATGATGTCAAGTTTAGGGGGCACATTGAGGCAGGAAGAATGTAGACATCACATTCAAGGAGAATGTGTTTGGATATTTTATTATGGCGCCTTGAAGGACACGACTTCCATGTCCGTCTGGATTTTCAAAACATGTTTTTTATCATCATTTCTTACCTGCTGATGTGCACTGTATTAGTTATGCATGGCCGCACTTTCATCATGTTTATCTCAGGCCACACACTTCGCACAGATCTTCCCGACCATCCATAATGGAAGCTGGAGATGCATCGTTTATTGTGTCTCGCAGACAGTGTCTGGAAAATGTTCTTCTCTTTCACCTTGCTACTAGACCACTTAGATTTGCTTCATTTTTTTGTAAATCCCTGCGAGGCACCCTCATTGTTTACAAGAATAATGTCAATACGATTGTTCTCTTGGAGGAATTTTGGATTTTCAATACATGGCAGGTACACTTAGTCGATCAGGGGCGTCCAGCCCCAGTCCTCTAGAAACACAGGACCTGCAGGTTTTTTGATGCTTCTCTGCTCCAACACGCCTGACTCAAATGAATGAGCCATTTTATTTGCATCAAGTGTGTTGAATCAGGAAGAAGTTGAAAACCTGCAGGACAGTGGCCCTCAAGGACCAACTTTGACGACCCTGCAATAAATGCACCACATGTACAATGCTGATGTGTTGCGATTTATTCCTCCAGTTGTGTCTCAAAATATATTTTTAGAGATTATTTTATGTTTTTTAATATACTGAACAGAGTATAATACTTGAAACAAACTGGATATATTTATTCTCCTTTATACAGGGGAATAATTAAATCCGCCTGATAAAAAGACATGAGGAAAACAAAATGCTCCATGTCAAACAGGATTTGTTCACAGTCTGTCTAAACTGGTTTATCCTAAACTGGATAAAGGCTTGCCATAGCCGTGCGCCTTTGTTCTTTGGAGAAACTGCAAGACGTGTAATGCGTGTCCAGTACCCCAAGGCTCTTGTGAATAAGACATCACCCCGGAAAAAGTGCACAAAGCACATGGAGCAGTGCCTGAAATGTTTCTTGGATTCTGAGGAAATCTCATGACAGTGTGTCTCGCCTGTGGGTTTTTCCACATCTGAGGATGAAAGCATCAAGACATTTTACCTACCGTCAGCTTTGTCCTGTCACAGAGTCATTTACTGAGAAATAAACGCTGATTTGAGATTGACAGCATCAAATCTAAAGCGAAAGCTTGTGGCATTATATTTAGCTTCGTGACTAATGTCCCTCTAGGTCCACACATATTATGTCCATGGGGTAGTTTTCTTGTGCTAAAGCAATATAAAAAGATACGAGAATAACTAGTTTTTGTGTTTTTTTAAATCGTAGAGTGTACCTTCCATGAAAGACAAAGATGTTAAGCAAAAAAATCTTGATCTCATTTGAATTACTTTAACTCTTTGTGTTTTCAGGGTTGTCTGTAGACTCCGGGATAATAACTAATCAGATGTTACTAATATCAATGAAATTGTCAATTTTAAATGTCACATGATTCTTTATAAAATCCTTTATTGATTCTCTACCCTGATGTGTGTGGGGAAATAAGCGCACAGGTTTTCACCATGGACATAACTGTTTTACTATTTGAACTAAAGAAACACAAGAGGACTTTAGCATGTCCGGAGTATCACTGTCTGAGCAGCTGGAATATTGAAGAGCGGTAATGTTACATACGGTGGCCCAGAAGTGTCACAGCAATACAAAAGCCCCAATAATCATGATGTCAGATATCCTAATCTGACAGATACTGATGCTGGTCCGCTGCTGTGGGGCAAAAACCTCCAATGTCCAAAACCATTATTTTTCGGAAACTGAAAGAAAACTTGTCATTTTGTAATAACTGGACATAACATAAAAGGCCCAATCTCAGTTCTCCCCCTTTGCCCTTCCCCTCCATTGTGCGCATTTGTGAGAGACAAAGGGGTGTCTCGATTCTCTTGGTCGAATGGAAGGGTGAATAACCCTTTCAGTGCTTTAGAGCTTAGAACTTTGTCCACCTGAAGTCAAAATGAAGTTTTGTATTAACTGTATTGGTAATAAGAATTAAAAAGACAAGTACTTTCTTTTCTTGAAGCAATAGTGAGTTTTCTACCTTTTTCAGAAAACCTCTGGAAGACCCAGCTCCATGGTGGGTTTGTCATGAAGCTGTTGGTTCCCGCCAGCAGCAAAACAGGCCCATGGCTAGGCCTACAAACTCCTTCCTCTTTTGTGTCATGTCCAAAATATGGTTCATGTAGAGGGCAGTGATTGTCTTGGTATGAGTGTTTGAACTGTGTGTTTCTGAGAACATTTCTCTATACATCTGTAAGAATTTGAACCACAAGTTTTTATATTTCTCTCTGTATACCACCACTGGTGTTTTGAATGAAAGCAATGAAGATTTGGTCATTTAAGTGTAAAAGATCAGCTTTAATCTAAATTAATTATTTTATTCACACATGAGAAAAATGACAGATCTTAAATTGTGTGATGGACAGTCGACCTGTCCAGGGTGTACTCCGCGTCTCGCCTGATAATTGCCGGGTTAGGTTTCAGCCCACCCACGACCCTGAATTAGATTAAGCAGGACAGAAAATGGATGGATAGATATTGTATGATCTTTAAATAAAATGAGAATTTTTTATCTCTCTTTAAAGCTAGAGTTGGTCATGTTGGAAAACTTGCAAGATTTGAAAGTGGCATTTTCTCTAAGCTCCTCTCCCGTTGATCATTGGAGTCCAATGATCGCCATGGCTGGCCATCTTGAATATGTCTGCCGGTGTGAAATAAGTGTTTCATCCACCCTAGAGTTGTGCAAAACCTAAATACAGCATTAAAAATCTGGTAATGTACACAGCTACATTTTGAAAGCCCTCTCAAATATCGCTAAAAACATAAAACTACTCAAAATTAAGTCTATCAGGACAAGATTTTACGAGAATTGTGGATTAAGCGGTAAGCACCGTTCGATGGAAAAACCAGCATATTATAATTGTTCATAGTCAGAATTTTAGAAATAACGCTTTTATTTTGTGAAAACTGTACAGGAAACTCAGATGTTGTGACAGGAAAATTGAACAAGTAAACACGAAATGACCAGAATGAATGAAAAGCTGAATTAACAGATACATGACTGAAGAATTATTCATTTTAGTTTTAAAATGACAATAAACCAGCCTCGTACTTTGGGATTTGAAGTTTAATTCAGAATAGTCCTTTTTATTCTGATTTACATGTTCACAAGGTCCTTTTTGTCTTTTTATAGAAGATATAGGTTATTATTCTGAATTAAATGGTAATTAAAATGCTTGTGTAAACGTGGCCAAATGTTTTTTACAGCCTTTGGAAAAGTCTAACTTTTCTAGTTACAGCTACTGTTTATAATTCTTTAGGAAACAGAAATTGTGAATGTTGTGTCCCTTTGGGAAGTATTTATAAAAGAGAAGTTGCTTTAAACTCATGCTCACTGCTCTGATTTCACATACATGCTGAATCTTGAGAGAATTTTTAACAAGTCAGTATTTTTTAGGAGGAAAAGTTCATGATCATCCTATTAAGAGGTAATAAAAGTTGTTAAACATTTCCCACCAATAACACTGCTAGCAAAACTCCAATAGTGTTCAAATGTTTTGAACCACAAAAGAATGACAAGTGATCAAACACGTAGGATCACCTTCTGGCTTTTTACCTGTTTTTCTCACATCTACATTAGCCATAGCCCCTGAAGCCAAACATTACCTCTCCATCAAATTCTAACTTTAAAAGGAAATTACTTTTGCATCAGAGCACTCAGCAAAAAGCTAGTAAATGAAAAATGTTATTGTAGCTAAAAATGAGCAGCTGCTACCTGGAAAACAAGCATTTGTTATCAGAGAATTCATACTCAGGTTGATGGCAGGAGCTATTTCTGTTCATATACTTACAAGCTCAAATGAAGAACAGGAAGCATTGATCACCAGTTACATTCAGCTTCTAATTGCAAATTCAGTGTCCACTGGAAGCTGACCATTTGATGGCCCCCTTCAGAAAGATTCAAGTTGGAGAGATTTACAATTGGCTTTTAAAACTGGATTGAAAGTTGAAAGACTGTTGAATCCATTACATGGATGCACTCATCCCTTAGAGCACAACACTCTCTTGATGCTAAGATTGCATGTATGATGTATGGTTGCAAACCATCTTACACAGTAACATCCTGATTTGATCGAAGTGTGTATCTACTGCATTTAAACACTTTCAGGAGATAAAAAAATTCATAGTGTGAACATAAACTGTACACAGTAATTACTGCTTTATCGTTACTATAGGGATCTTTGAGTATTTGATTGTATGAGAATAAAACTGCAGTCCATTTTCAGCAGATGCATCAGAGCAATATTTTGCAGTCAGTTTTGTCTCTTTCCCCATCAGAAATCCTGCTGGCTTTGATTCACAGAGACCGACAGGAGACAGTCAGCACTGATATAAGATCTTAGAAGAGGAAAAGGTGGTGTGAATACAGAGTGACTTGAAGAGACCTCTGAGGGGCAGGGAAAGTCTAAGGAAGTTCTTTGTTAGTTTCACCTCCCTAAGGGAGGAAAACGCAGTTCCTCTGCTTTATTCCAGAATACCATATCTGTCGATGTTAGAAAGCCACAGTTAATTTCATTGAAAAGATTTTCCATTTGGAAAGCGGGGTGTAGTCGAAGAACTAGGTTGAGTCACCACTGATTCATATGTCAGTGATGACTGGAGGGTGTCAAGACACAATGAATAAAATCACCCAAACACTGTTTTTAGTTAATAATGTCATATTATTTACTAAAGTAACTATCTTTATTACCAGTGCAATAGTTTATTACTTGCACATCCTTACAAGGAGGTATATCTCGCTTGCAAATTAACAATCAAACCCATGCAGTCACAAAAAACTGGAAAGAATTTGCATGCTAAGACTTGTTTTCACTATATATAACATTTTGCAAACCTCAACACACTCTTATGCATTTATACGTAACTTCCGTTCATCATGTGCCTCTGGCTTGTGACAGTTAGAGTTGCTGTGAATTGTAGCGCTTTCTTTCATTCAGTTTCATTATGAATTCATTCTGTTCTGACATTTTGAGAGCAATAAGAGTTTAGAAAAAGTCTGAGTCCACTTTTTTATATATAACAGCATGATGCTGACAGATTAATGAGTTAAATCATGAAAAGAGTATTATATAGCACACAAATATGAATTTAAAGTCAGTAGACTAGAATGGATTTTCGTGCTGAAGATTAGTTAAAGCTGCATGAGAAAAGCCTGGGGTGGTAGTTGGAGATCAGTGTTGTAGAAACATGAATATAAATCTGTCATCGAGTTGTGGCTCATTGTGGCCCTGTTATTATTGTAGCACAAGGCTGGAAACATCATTTCTGCAAGGTACTCCAGAGATGTCAAGATTTACTCCTGCAAGATTAAAGATTGCATTACAATTAATTCGCATGAGCAGTGGCACAGAGTGGTGATTTACCCCGGGTTAATGTGGATTAATCAAACTCATTAAACCCAAAGGTTTGCATTATAAGAAAGACACAGCCCTTTCCTGGGTGGTATGTTAAATCATTACATCATTAGTTCATAATAATTTAGTACAAAGTTGAACACAAAAGACAATGCAGAAAACAAAACACATCCTTAGAAGGTAGAGAAGGAATGAAAACGTGCAACATTAGATACTTTGCATATGCACAAAGTGATGAGTGGTGACAAGGCTGCCAAACACGTTAATGTAAGTACCTTGTAAGTACCTTGTATAAGGTATCATCCATCCATTTGATACCTTTTACACGAGCATAATTCTTTTAAACATAATTTTTTCCTAAAATCAGGTCTTTGGTTTACAGGAAGCCAATGTAAATTAGGGATGTCCATTTTTTAAATACCAATCAGATACCAGCGTTATTTTATTATGAGGTATATTTGATTTATTATTAAAATAACTTTTTTGTACTATAGACTATTATTCAATGACCTAGCATAGGGTAAAATTTAAAACATGAAAACAAAGATTGCCACAGAACTTTTTTTTTATAATTGAATAGTTCAAATCAAAGAATTTCCTTTAAAACCAATTTCCTAGATTTTTTTTTAAGTTATCATTTTTTCATGATGTTCAGGGGCTGGTCATCCAGGACAACATTTTCTGAAAAATTTAGTTGTTATTGTATTGGCTTCCTGGCTTTCTTTAACAATTTCTCAAAATTTCTTTGTTTGTTGTTTCTGTTAAATTTGGCAGCATTTTTACAACCTCTGGAAACTTTAGCCATGCATATTTGGCATGTCAATGTTTCCGTGTAGTGGAATTTTCCATGAGTAATCAGCAGCCTTAGAGATTTCTGGAAGAATTCTATAAAAACTGCAAACAAATGTATAAATTAATTTTTCTAAATCATGTTGGGCCATAAGTCCGCATAATCTTTTCCGAGTTATGAAAGGCTGTTAAAGGTTAACTTAATATAGATACAGTATTAAAATCTGAGAGTTCAAAGACTTTTGAATTGCTCATCTTTGTTTCCATAGCTTAATATAGCTCTTGGTCCAGCCTGTGGCAGTGATTGGCAAATTGAAATTGTTCATATTATGATTCATGATGATTCAAAGTTGTGTGGACAGATGCAAGTCTGGATTCCAGTGATATTTATGCAGTAAAAGTATTGGCATATTTTTGCCACTCTTTTTTTGCATAGCAAGTTTTGGTTGTGTCCCATTCATCCACAATATTAGCAAATAAATGTTGCCAGCCTTGTGCTTGAATAGAAGCAGAAAAAATTATTGTCCATTGTTTTCATTGAAGTAAACATATAAAACACTCATGAAACTAAGGACTGCACATTGGTGTCTTTGGACATAAGGGTGACTAGACAGAGGTCACTTCAAAGGATGAAATAGTATTAAGCTCTTAATCTGAACACGGTTTACTGTTTCATCTTGATCTTTTAACATTTCCACTGTAATGTCTGATACTCTACCTTCAAAGTTAGCACTGTTCCATCATACCTTTAGGTTCTACATCAATGTTGGCATGTTTCAGATGTTTCTTAGCTCTTTCCATGTCCAAAACTGTGATACATGTCTCTACTTTCCACTGTGTATTCACAAATAGTTCATGTGGGATTAGGCAAGAAGTCTGCTCTTGTAGGAAGCTGTGCCTGCATCCATTTTCCGTAGAGCCGTCATTGTTTAGGAGTGGCAGTGGTCATGTCATTGAAGATTAATGTGTAAGGTTAAATTGGAGTGTGCTCCAAATCCCGTACCCCAATGAGCCTATTGATCAAAAGGGGACAGCAGTAGCCATAGGCATTCATATACAGAGGTGTGAAGACAGTGGCTATACAGTTTGTTAAAGACAAAAATGTCATGTATTTTATTTTCGTAAAGCATGTGTATTTGGATTATTTTGATAGAGGGCCTGTCACTGGTGCTAATCAAATTATATGGTTTGACAGACCTTCTAAAGGGATGTGTTGATTATCCAAGCTTAATGTGAATGCCCAAGTGTAAGAGCAGCAGCTAAGCTTCAAGTGGATATTGAGGATGATTTTGCTTGTAGGAATTACAGAGTTTCAACAAAGTAACTTTTATTTATTTGTCTTATTGCTCCTCATAGTGAAACTTACAAGTTGCATAATTAACCAGTGCTCTTTTCAAGACGCATTGTGAGATAATTAGTTTTCCAGTTGACAAAGTAATGAGCAATATGTGCTTTTAATTCATGGGAAGAAAATCTACCCCATCTTATTTTGTGTGAATTACATTTGTTACCATCAACGTTGAGCCTCAACTACATTGAGATTATCATGTGATTGTAATAATTACTGAACAAAGGCCAATAAACCTGTCTAATGGCCTGTGTATCAATGCTTTATATGCTAAACTGCTACATTTATTTAGCATTTATAATAAGTGGAGGGCTTGTTATTTGTGTGCCACAGATGTTTTAAAACAGTGATGGGGAACCTTGGTTCTCAATGGTCACAGTCCTGCACGTATAAGATGTTTCCTTGCCCCAACTCACTTGCTTCAAATCAAATGGATCCAACAGCCTGTCAAATTCTGCCCAGTGACCCATGAAATTGAATTAGGACTGTTGGAGCAGGGAAACATCTAAAATATGCAGAACAGGGCGAAGGTTCCCAGTCATTGCTTTAAATAAAAAAAGAGAAAGCAATGAATTTAACTGATGTAAATAAATGCTGGTACCCCCCAAACTTCACAATCCATTGTATTCTTTCAGCTGAGATATATTTTAAATAGCATGATAACTCGGGCTTCTTCATCTTCCTGTGTTTACTTGTAGTCCTTGTGACTATACTGTAGATGATGAACTATAAATAAAACAGAATTTCGTAAAGTTTTGCTACTACTCATTCTGAGCCTGAGCTATTTGGTCACAGAAAGTTATCTTTATATGTTATTTATAAGATTTTTTAACTTTTCATATCTTTCATATATTTAAATATAGCACCAGTGCTCAAGGACATGGCAGCAAAGAAAGCTCCGTTTAATGCATGAGCTAAAAATAAGTGTGTTTAGTGTGTGGAGGGCACAACAAACCTGCCTGATCAAACTAAATAAATTTGCCCATACCTCCTAAAAGAACACACAAGGGCAGTTTTGATTTAATGTACTCATGAACAGGGCACAATGAGTTGTCAGGATTTCTTTTTTATACAGTGGACAAGTAAATGTGGATTTGACAGAAAAACCCACATTGCTGCACAGATGTTGCACTAAAACCGTCCCGATTTTAGCTCCATTCCCGAGCTCCCATCATAATTACTGCCACCACTGAAAGGCTACACCACAAATGTGTACATTTGATTTTCGGGAACATGCTATTTCACCTGCATGGAAAGTCCTCTCTGAGAATTCAGTATTACAATTTTTATGATCATCGATCACATCAGTGATCCTTCTCAAGTGGCTTTGCACAGGATTTGATGTGGACTTTATATAAAGAGTTTGGATTAATAAAATGTGGACATGGGCACTGACTGTTAAAGGAGTATTTTTCTTACATGAAAATGTACTAAATAAGGCAAGCATGGCCAACGCTGCTCCATGCATCTGTGCCCTCGTCTCTGGAGCAGCTCATCATGTGTACAAATAGCAAAATGGTTACTTTGATCAAAATTAATGGCTGACTGAATACAAAGTCAAGTGTGGTGGAGTGATAATCAAAGGCTGACTAGCTTTTCAGATTAGATGCCTGTACAATGTATTTTCACTCTGCTGAAAGTGCAGCCCTTACAGGTTTTTTATGGTAATTTCACTCTCATAGCTACAGAGAGCATTAGTTTAAGTGCAAGAAGATGAAAAACAGCCACACAAATGTAATGAAGAATAGAATTACTTTGGTTGATACGTTCCTCAGATAAAATCAAGGTTTCCCTGTTTATGTCTGAAAATAAGAGTCAAGATTAATGAATGAAATACATTTTAATTTAAGATGTAAACAGTCCTATTATGAATCATGTTGGAATTTAAAATATTATGTCATTAAGTTCATTTTTGCATCCATCAACGGTTGTTTTTCACCAATGATTTCTTTAAGCTTTAAAGTAGAGACACTTGCTAAGTGAGTGTGACAGCAAAAACTTGCACTAATAGATAAAAAGACAGCAATTATATAATGTAGACTGCAGTGTGACATGAATGCTCAAATAAAAAAGGAAGTACAGATAAGCAAAAGGTCAGACTAATTAAATGTCAGCAAGAGCATCTTAATGATCGGATCGTTCAGACAAAGAAATATATAATTTTGTTACACAAACATCTTTGCAGTTATAGTTGTAGTTTTATAGTCAATAAATTGGAAAACCATACATTCACATAAACTTTAAGACTGACTGTTATTTAACACACTAATCTCAAAAGATATAACATCCAAAAGCTTCTTCAGAGGACTGTATTGTGTCTTACATTAAGTACTAACAGGGGACTGAATACAAGCAAGCACATTTGACAAAGGTGGAACTGTGCCAGCATACCATGCAAAATTATCTTGAGGTGTGGAAGTGGTTAGGGATATTTCTTCTTTGAGAAACAGGGCTGTAATTGTGAGATTCTGTCATTACTATAATATAATTTCACCACATACAGAATAAAGTCTAAGAAAAATGTAGGTCTCCTGGAGACTGAAGCAATTGGGGTAATAAGTTCAGCTGTCAAATAAGAGATGACATAAACTATCAGTCTTTGAACTGCATCATAGAAATCGTCTTTTTATTCAGAGCTACATTAATTTTATTTTAATCATTCAACTTCCTTAAATGTCATACAGAAATACAGAAAACTGATGTGCATGTGCAGAGTTTTATCTAATGTTATGAGTTTCTGACTCGATGAAAAACATTTCAAATACGGAGGCGCTTCATGACAATAAGTTGATAAAGTCGAACACTTGAAAATGCATTATTCTTGAAAAAGATAATGCCACAACTGTCCATTTATCCCTATGTGCAGTTCATTTGTGGCATTTCTGTTACAGGACAACCTTTACACTAATTCACCAACTTATAAGAGAGAGATGTTGATCAGAGTTGAACATGTGAGTTTTGGTAGAGATTTAGCAGATCTTCTGACTCATGTATGACGTTGTTTATTGGATTGGATGATTGAATTCTGAAGAAACAAAACATTAGTAATCTAATAATTTATTCATTTAAAAAAACACAAACAGGGGCCTCAGTAGCTTGTGGAAGAACTAGACTTGCACCTGCTCCTCTAGTCACACACTACAGTGGAATAGTGTCCCATTCTTCAGTATTTGGCACAAATCAGCCAATGTGGTAAGACTGGTCACTCTGGCACAAAGAGCATGCCAAAGTGTTTAATGGGATTGTGGTCAGCACTACAAGCAGGCCATTTCATCCTCTCTACTCACAAATTTTGAGGCTAGTCTCTGATAACACCCACTCTGTAAGGGTGAGCGCTATGATCTTGTAGGATAGAATCAAGTCCCAGACTGGGGAGATGTGGGATTGTCTCTGGTTTCAGAATCTCATTTCTACAGCTCTTTACATTGAGATTACTTTAAGTGTTGGCGAGCTTTGTGTTTTTTTTTAAGTGAGCAAGATGCCACCCAACAAGGTGCAATCAACAGTGTAGGAGAAAAGATTTGGAAAGTTTTGGATGGGCACGACCCACAAACTCAATTCTGCCGCTCATTCCATGGATATATATTTTCCATCCCAGTATAGCACCACTTATAGCAAAGATAAACAGGCTCTGTAATTGTATAAGATTTAATGTGCCAATGAGTTATATTGGTCACTCTGGCACAAAAAGCATGACTAAGCTGATCCCTCAATTTCTCTAAAGTCTCTTTCAGACTTGCTCTGAAAAGTGACAATATTGCGGACTTTGTCTGTTATACTGTTTATATTCAGATAAATGTTCCGCTCTTTTACCTTAGAGCTGTAGCGGACATTTACCGGCGAGCCCTCACGTCATAAAAGCAAAAATGTTGTAGCATGTCGTTTTGCCTGAACGCACAGGAAATGCCCTGGACAAGTCGCAACACAGACATCCTACCCTGTTTTGACAACCAACTTATTTATTATGGGAATATTTTCCCATATCTGAATGTAGCCGTGACTCAAAAAGTCCTTGAGGAAGCCATATGTTTGAAAAGACAACACTCAAAGACTTCACTGCACTTCTTCTTTAATGCAATCCTGAAAGCGACTTAATTGTATAATATTTAATGCCAAGATGCATCGTTGCATCAAAGAAATAACCAAACACAAATGTCCTTACTTTTTGTACTAAGTTTAGTTTAGGCTTAAATGTTTTATATTCAGACATCACTCTTATGATTATATCACATTATCTACACTTAGGCCCTGATTTCCTGAACTCCAGAACAGCAAATGTAAAATTGTGTGTGCCCCAAATAAATTGCAACTATTGTGTTTCTATGATTTGCGGGTGATCTACTAACATTGTTTGCTCTATTGACAGTGGGCACAGTAGGATTAACGGGCAAAATTGATTCAGTGTGTAGAAAGAGAGGATGTTTCTCATGTGTATCATAATTCTGGTGTGAGAGGACTGGCTCTCTGTATGCACAGGTTGATGAGATTGAATGTTTTAGCTCCAGCAAACTTTATTTGTTTATTTATTTTCCTTTACACAGAGATGGCATCTAGTGGGTGTTTTTCATAAGCCTGTAGCAAAACACATCAAAATGTTTTCACAAGTCATTGCCAAGACATGCTTCTGTAGGAAAGACTTTTGTTGGGATTTTTCTAAAGTCAAAGATTTTACACTTCTAATCATTTAATAACCCTTTCCATCCATCTTGACAGAGGAGAGCAAGGGTCACAATTCAATTCTAATCCAATTCAAGCTTGGATTAGATAATTTTTGTTGTGTTTCTGAAAGAACCATAACCCAAGAGAGACTAGCTCGCTGCGAGTAAGTGTCTGCCCATCACTCCGTATCCCTGTGCACCATTGTGCCTTTGTAACAGAGTGTTTGCCAGAGACAGATAATGATAAAAGAAGTGCCAACATACAATAACAACTGTGTCAATATAAAGTGGAAGAGAAACAGATTGGAGTCAAGAGGCCAGTGCAAGTTGAGTTTTGCAATCTAATAAAGACACCTCTGTGCACCAGTGTATTATAAACTCAAAGCTGGGTGAAGGTGCCAGCAGAGAAATTGTAAGGGAAGAAGATTTTGGTATGAGTAATTAAATTGATCTCCATTGGTTTGATATGTACAGAACAATGACAACTTTATTTTTCTGATCTTACAAATATCTTTCTCTCAGGAGGTGCACATTTTTCACAGCAACTCTGGAGCTATAAAAACATGCCTGGGTAAAATATAGGTATTGGAAAAGCAAATTAACACATTAACAAGAGAAACTCAATTGACAGAACTATCCACTTGCTGTCAGATGTGATACATTGCCCCATTGTTCCCCAATGAAAAGCAACCATGACCAGTATTATTTGCCAATTGGAACTATGACACAATCAAATCTGCAAACAAAAGGAAAAAAGATTTAAATCTTTGTTTTTCACAAAACAACAAACAGCCAATTTAAAAAGAAAAGTCAAAAAATAACAGTTAAAGTCAGGGTAAATGCATTTTGAAATGAAATTTAAACTATTTGCTTGGTTTTGGTCTGCTCATCTGAAACAATAGATGTTTAAACCTAAAGGGCTACCTTACATTATGGTGGGCTTGTGCAATTAGTTCCTTATTTAAAGTAAGCTCATGTAACATTCTGAATCATTTTAATGGTCCCGTGACATTTATCATGTACATTCTTCTAGCCACCGTTGTCTAGGAGCATCCAGAGACTAAGGAACCACATTTAACAACTTTTGCCTCTGGATGCTGTTTCACATTAGAGATGACATACCACGTCACATGGCACGAACTGGCCAACACACATGCTTTTTTGAGCACACATCGCTGCTGATTCATAGAAAACACAGAACAGAACAGAGAGAAAAGGAATGAGAAAAAAGGGCATGGTAAGAAATAAGACAAAGGTCAACATTACACTGACTATTACTGACTGGAGAGCGCTCAGAGAAGAGACTGGATGCAAGATGGATGCCAATTTAGCTGTTGTTAAAGGAAAACTATCAGTAGCTTGATAAAGAAAGAGGAGAAATGAGTTTTGGAGTATTATGTTTACACTTGTGGCAAGGCACCTATGCCTAAATTCACTCAGAGAGTGCAGACCTCCTCCAAGCCATAGAGTCTGTCACCTGTATACAGTAAAAACCCAATAGGCCTAACAGCCATCCCAATACCCCCTATTGAACCTTCTGGATAAACAAATCTACAGTATATTATGAATATAACCTAACAAAGTTGGATTATAACATCTGCCCCGAAGTCATCTTTTTAATTATTTTATTTTATACTTTTTTAGCCAGTGATAGTGGACATCTGTTGAGTTAGAAGCTGTAATAGCAAAATTATCCGTGTCTAGTAAAGAATCCTTGAAAGAAATTCTTTGATTACCCCCAAAATGCCATCACTTGTTTCTTTATTCTGATTTCTATGTTTCCTGAAATTTTAGTCAAAACCAGTTCATTACATTTTGACCTACGTTGCTAACAGACAGACAGACGGACAGACAAACTAGCTAAATTATCTTGGGGTTCACTTCTTTCTGGTTTACTGTGGTGTCTCTGAGGTGAATATGGTGGTTAGCCTACAAAAAGGTGGTGATAATCAAAATCACCTGATAGGTTTAGAAAGTTATTGACCCCTGTAACACAATATTAAACATTGGTTAAACTGCTCAGGTTCACTTATTTTAACTTTAACTTTTGCAGAGTCCCTCATCAGACATTACTTTGAATAATTCTTATATTAATTTAACAGCTCCTCCCCAGCTACCATCAGCATTTAGCCAACGCGTGGTATCTTTTCATGTTCATCTGTTTTGCGGTTCTTGGAGATGCAATGTTTGTTTTAAAAAAATACCCATCTGCAGGAACGACATAAAAAAGTTGGTTTGGCAGTGCTTTGATTTCCATTAGAAAGTTTCCATCCACAGAAATTACAGATGAGATGACAGGGAATGAATTTCTTCAACATGTTTACATTTGTAAATGTGTTATCAAACATTGACAGCCTTCCGTGTCTCTGATATTTCAGTTTATTTTATCCTATACAGATCAGGCTAAGCAGATTTGATCCTGAAACATCCAGAAGCATCTTTAACAAAGCCTTCCCGACCTGTAACCCTGGACTTTCCAGATACAACTAGGAGGCATAAAACTGATGGACCCATCATTGTTTCAAAATACAGGACATTAGCAAAGCTGTGCATCGAGCTTCCCTTATGTACAACAGAGCTGTAGATCTTGACAGATTTGGAACAGTTTAAAGTTGAATCAAAATCATGCAGTGCAATATGCTGGGTCGCAGCGGGGACTAAACCGATATCAAATCTATTAAGAAGCGGAACTTCCTGGTTTAAAGAGCATTTCTTTTCTTTGCATTTCTCTTAAGATTTCCTTGTGTTTCGTCCTTGCTTTACTTTCTCGATGGCCTTTTGGTTATTCCCTGTCAGTGGTTGTCTGAGCCTCTCTGGAGCTCCAATCAGCTGCTTCCTCTCCCTGGTGTGACATTCATAGCATTACAATTGAGCCATCAATCTGTCAGGTTTACCTCTGCTAAGATGCCAGCAACGGCAAGCACGGGGAAGGGGCAACTTTACCTCTGCCTCTGTTTCACTTCTCTTTAGTTAGAGCATAACAACCACAACGAGTCGAAGACATGATGTGAAATAGATGAGCCTTTAGTTGCCAGCTGAGGCAAGCCATTCAGTTGTAATTTTTTACCCTCATTTCCCACCCACCACTGGGTATTTTTTGCTGATGACTGACTTGCTGATAGCTGTTGGCTTCTCATTCTGTTGGATTCTCATTATTTCTCTCAACACCCCTACTGTTACATCTTACACACACATACACACACACTCCTTTATTGTTTTCAAATCATCACTCTTTTCATTCTCTTTGTTTCTGCTTCTTTCCTGGGAAATGTCAGACTGAGCTCCTGTAAGGAGGAGATAAAGCCCCCCAGCAGGGCCGGACCACAGCTGTCACCTTCTGACTTCCTGGACAAGCTCATGGGGAAAACATCAGGATATGATGCTCGTATTAGACCCAACTTCAAAGGTACAGTGTATGCCAAGGCACACCATCACAGTAGCCCTCCAGTATATCTAGTAGAAAGCACAAACCCTCAAAAACAAACACCATTGGATCTATGCAGTGACAGCTAACCATCTTTCTGTTGTGTGTGTGGGTGCTGTATGCTCTTTCCAGAGAATATACAGTTTTGTCATAATTTCACCTTTCACCAGTTAATATTAAGACATGTAGTTGAGACTGTTTAAATGACCATGATTGTCCGGTACATAAGCAGCTTGCACAGGGCTAAGTCAGAAGAAACATGGACCACTGAATGTTATCAAATTTAAGTCAGACCTTTCAAAATCTTACTCTCAGAGCTTCTTAGACAATGATGCCAAAATGTTAATAGTGTCTCATTTAAAACTGTGTAGGTTTGTGCGCTTGCTTTAATGTTAGGGAAGGTGGGTGTTGTGGTTCAGAAAGATACCCAAAAACAAAATAGCAATGAGTTTATGAAAAATCTTCAAATATCGTCTTCACTTGAATTTGAAGGCATCATTATGTCTCAAAAGAGTTCAAAAAACAATATGGGAAAAAAAAAACTGGAGAAGTAATTGATATTTATATGAAACAGCTGGGGGAATTGACATATTTAATAAGGTTAATTTGCAAAGAGTTAGGAATATGATTGGATAATTTAAAAAAAAGTTCAAAAATTAAGATAAGCAATGAAGATAGACTGGCCACAGATTGTGGAGCAGTGGCTGAAGTATATTTTCATGAGTGCTTTTGCACAAGTATCGGTGTTAAAACTTAATCTTTCTTTGTTTTTCTGGTTCCCTGTATGCTCTTCACACTTTAGAGCACTTATAATTACTCATCTTGAATCTTACACCTGCTTTATTTATGAATGGCTTCAGTTGAACATTATACTTTTATACTGAGGTGTTATATCAGTAAACTCTGCACAAAGGCCTGTACAACTGTTCCAGACATTAACCTTCCCTGATACAACCTCTCTGGACAATATCTATGAAAAACATGGCTGCAATGACTTTATAAAGGCAACAGTGATTTCCTGATACTTTTTGAGCACCTGAAAAGAACTTAAAATGATACTTTCTAACTTTTCTCCCCCAATAACACACAGATTGAACACTGTTGCAGGCCCAAAATGTGGGCCAACACATCTGTTACCTTCCTTGTTCACAGTTTTAACAACCCTAACATTTTCCATTCCCTTCCAATTTCTCATCAAACTTTTCACGTTTTAGTACACTTGAAATGACAAATATTGCATGTGCCTGTAAAACATTTTGAGCTATAGTAACATTCTCAATCACATACATACCGCAAGGATGAACAGAGATGAAAAACTGACATTTTTCAGGAGCCTCAGGAGGTGTACAATATAATAGCTATTTTTAATGCAGACACCAATAATCTCATAAACCCCATCCAAAGGGAGCAATGTGTTCATTCGGTGTGTTGTTTCTTCCCTTAGGGCCCCCTGTGAATGTCACCTGCAATATTTTCATCAACAGCTTTGGGTCAATCACAGAAACAACTATGGTAAGGATACTTTATATAATATATTGAAGGAATAAAGTGTTTTCTTAAAACCAGCACAAAAGACTTCCCATGAAACAATTATATTAAAATACAAAAGTTTCTGAAAATGATCATAAATTATAATTTTTAATGTACAAGCTGTAAGTATCCTTCTATGATCTTGATGTATAAATATATCTTTTTTTAAGCCCTGTCTCTGTCTTCTTTAATAATCCTATTGCTGCTAAAGCCATTGCCTCATTTCAGTTTCCTGGAGGACTACAGTGCAACCTTCAGAGATCAGTGGGTCACAGACCTGCTGATAATGAACTGTCTATTCTGCAATTAAAATGAAAAATTGAGAAAATGAATGAAAAGTCAGAGGTGAGAGTAAAGGTCTGCATTTACAGTGCTACTGCTGCTGGATCAGCACAATACAGTAATGAAGTGTTTAAGGTTATCTGGGGAGTTCAAGAGGGTCAGATCTCCAACCAGGTTAACTGAGAGAAACACAGCACCAGTCGTGTCGCTGTATGTACTGATGAGACATACTTATTTTCTGATTAAATGAAAGTAATCAGAAAGATTATTCCTGATCTAATCAAAAAGATTAGATGTGTGTTATCTGCAGGCAGCATTGTTCAGTTTTCAGGATCTTTCAGGATTGATTTCAGATCAGTCTGCTGAATAAAACTACTGTTGGCGTGTTTCTGTGCTGCTTTCCATATTAGATTGCAAGGATGGATTATGTTGCAACTCTCGTGCTCTATAGTTTGTTGTTTTCTTTCAGCAACAGCTCCACATCATGATGCTGCTTATTCACATTCACAGAAGTGGTTACTAATGAAATTGGTCATGTCCAACTTAGACTACTCTTTTTATCATGGATTGATATAGCATACAGCCGTGGTTTCCCCCGTGGACCCCCCTGACCAAAACTGTGCAGAAACAGTGCTTAGTTTAATGCTTTAATAAGAACATTCTTACCATAAATACTGCATTCTGTTAAAGTTATATCAACAACATATAAACTTATTTTTTAAAAGGGGACAGATAATTTGCTCTGTGGTGTTTCTCAGACACATTATATGAATTGAATGTTGCAGACAACATCAAGGTTTCCAGGATACAGTACATGATACTTGGATGAAAATTGATTGGATGCGTCCTAATAAGTGGCTTTTTTTTATTCTTGTTTATTTTTAACTAAGAATACATGTGTTAAAATATTTCACGCAGAAATCTTGCAAAAAGTAAAGTTTCTTTTTCTGATTTTGACAAGTTTAATCATGCTTCCATTTCATCTAGACTTGACTATTGGAACCGTCTTTACTCTGGTGTGGGCCAATCGCTCACGGACCATCTGTGGCTGGTTTAAAAAGGCCGCCCAATTGTTAATCGGTACTTTGAAGAGGGACAACATCATGCTGATTTTAGTTTCTTTGCACTGGCTACCTGTTTGTTTTAGAGTAGATTTTTAGATGTAATTATTTGTCTTTAAGTCTGCCCCCTTTATACCTTGCTGATCTCCTTACCCCACATGCTCCCGCTAAAATCGGCAAGGTTTGCTGATCAGTGACTTCTTGTTGTCCCAAAGTCCAGGCTGAAACTAAGACGGGACAGAGCTTTTTCTGTTGCTGCCCCCAAAATTATGTAAAGGCCTCCCCCTTCATCTTCATCTTCCCTCAAGTGTGGACATTTTTAAATCTTGTTTAAAGACTTATTTTTATCTTTGTTGTTTTTAAACCAGAGTTTTTGCCATTTCCCCTTTATTTGTTTTATGCTTGTGTTATTATAGTTTTCTATTCCTTTTATATCTTTTTTACTGTTTAATCCCCTTTTTATCTCTATTTTTTTATTTCTGTTTTATTACTCTCATAGAACTTCAGTCAACATTTGTTGGCTTTAAACATGCTTATAAATAAAGTTGACCTGACTTGACTTGCATGGTCAAAGTCTCGAGAACCCCTCTGTACTCTAGACCCCACCAGCATTCAGCTTGCTTATATTTTTTGGTGATATTTTCACCACAGACAGCAAAGTCTTTCATCATACCTTTATCTTTCATTGCTCTTCAAACTATGATAAAAAAAATCCACTGCTAAGCCCTCCATCAGTACTATGTACTCTAACTTCCACTAGTGAAATATTTTCCATTAACTACCCTGAGTTCTTCCACAGGACTACAGGCTCAATGTGTTTCTGCGGCAAAAATGGAATGACCCTCGTCTGGCATACAGTGAATACCCTGACGACTCCCTAGATCTCGATCCCTCCATGCTGGACTCTATTTGGAAGCCTGATTTATTCTTCGCAAACGAGAAAGGAGCCAATTTCCATGAGGTCACCACTGATAACAAGTTGCTACGGATTTTCCAAGATGGCAGTGTTCTTTACAGCATCAGGTAAGCAGAGATAATATTTCAAAAACTCCAGCAGAGCTGCTGGGATATTGCTGGGGAATGAGATGGGCGGCTCCATCAAACTCCATCCCACTGGAATTAAACAAGATTTGTCATATAGCGTTGGAGTTTATCTTTTGCATATTTTGTAAACCTACTAAAATTCTTGTGCACCTTTACTGTAGTCCCTTTACAAAAAGTGGAATTTTGCAGTGTTTCCGTTAAATCCCCTCTCCTTAACTTTTCTACATTAAAACTAGGCAAACCAGACTCGTTCGAGGGAACAGTGACATCTATAATGAGCATCTCTGGTGCCCATGGTGTCCCGACGCTGGCAAACGGCACAATAGATCGTTTCATCCAGAATGCTGCGTGATATTGCAGCTGAGTTTTCCCTTTGCAAACACACCAGCAGATATAAACGTACTGGCCATTTTGAACCCGCACTCTGATGGATTACGTAAATAAGTGCAGGAAGATATTATTGGAGGAAGAGAGGAAAGAAATAGAGCCAAAAACAGAGCAAAAGATAATTCAAGACTCAAGATAACGCAGTTTTTTACTGTCTGGAGAGAGCTAACAGTACAGGATGCAAGATGGATGCTGAATAAGCTGTGTCTTTAAATTGATATACCTGTAACTTAACCTTGTAACATTATCTACACAGGTGCTGGAATTTTCTTCTTTAATTGTATTTTATCCCAATAAATTAAGAAGAATAAGTCAAACCCAAATTGTGACTCAGCACCATCCAAACAAGCAAAGGAGCAAATCCCAGACAGGCCAGACCTCTTCTGTGCAACAGCAGCAAATTGTTGAATTTCCAGTGACATGAACCTCAGGAAAAGACTAATAGAATGGGAGCGCTGGGAAACAGAATTAATAGAAATGCCTAGCAGAGTCATTTATGTAACTTCGTAGTTATTCAATAAACTAATGTAAAGGGGTAATAATTATCTTTAAATAATGGTTGATAAGTTGTCAAACCAATAATGTTGCCAACCACAATCACCTTTACTGAATTACAGCAACCTATTAAGGTATTTGAAGTTTGTTCTTTGGCTGGTGAAAAAGATATTGTGTCATCGTAACACATTATCAGATGGGTGCCTCTGTGTATATGGCTGGTGGCTCTCGCCTCGCCTCTGGACAATGCATTATAGCAGGTAATTACACAGCTTTCCTCCAGACAAACTCCCAAATAGCTCTCTCTTCCTCTCTCTCTTTTCCAAGAATCCATGAAGGCTTAATGCATTAACACTGCAACAAATAAAAGCAGAATGCCTACACCAATTACTTTACTATTACTGTGGTTTGAGGAGCAATCAAATAGCGGAGTAACTTAAAATGTTTCCCATCAACGGTTTTGTATGAAAAATCTGATTTGTTTTGTTTTCCTTAACCCTAAATTATTAATTTTTATAATTTAATCAGGAATCATACTTTAGAAATGGCCAAATAAAGTGACTTTCCACTGATTGATATCATTGTCCTTTCAATATGTTAACCAATGACGTCTCTATATTTGTGGTGTCCTTTCCTTAAACCCCTTTGTGCTTTCTAGCATCCTCTTTGGTTCCTACTCTTTCTTTCAATCTGTTTTTCTATCTCAGGCTGACTCTAACCCTGTCTTGCCCTATGGACTTGAAGAATTTCCCAATGGACATTCAGACCTGTACCATGCAGCTTGAAAGCTGTGAGTTTTCTTTGTTTTTTTTCTTCCCTTTGATTTTAAATTCTTGATCTTTTGCTTGCCTTGCAAAGTATCTTGTTTATATTCCAAGAAATACTCCCTAGCAGACCTGTACGTTTGTTTTATGCTTTTATGATCGCAAAGCATGTGTTTGTAGTTGTTACTAATAGAACAAATGAGATTATTAAAATAAGGCTTTCAAGTCTTTGTATCATGTAGTTGAAGCCTCTTCCCCAAAACAGTAAGGCAAGGCATAACTTAGCAACAATAAAAGACTTCAAGCTTTTTGTTCTTGCAGCAAAGCCAGAGGTACAAGATATTAGTATCCAGCAGCTCTGATGTGAATGCACTGTGGTTCCAAAATTCTGAAAATATGTAGAACATCCAGATATTTCTTGAATGAAGTAGAAAAAAATGTTTGTTTTTTTTATTATTAAGTTCACATCTAATGTTTGGAATGTATCTGTTAGAGCCAGTAAATTATGCTAATAAGTTGTACTGCAAGCCACGCACCTTGTCTAGCGTTACAGCCTTAGCGATAAAGTCGCCAGACTTTTTTGTTGATGTTTTTTTTTCCAAAAGTGACCAGCAACAATTTCACTTACTTCTACACAACAACTCAGCTACTTCCTAAAAAGGATTCCTTAGTGTTGTACCACATAGCAGGATCTGTGTACTCTGCACAGACTTTTAATACTATTCAATTCAGTTCAGCTTTGATTGTGTAGCACCAGTTCACAACAGCATCATCTCAAGTTAATTCACACACAGTTAATTCAATCAGTTCTCATCCAATCAGTATTCTGGAGAGCGAGAAATATTAAGACTCACTATTTGCCCACAGTGCCAAACATATGGCAGAGTGAATGGAAAAGGAGCAACAGACATCACGTAGCAGGTGACAGACGTCAATCAGTTTCAGAAAATGAGCCTTTCTAAGTTTACTAGAAGACTTTTCCATAAGTGAATCATGGTCATAAAATAAGAATTTTATTAAAACCGGGTTTTCAGCTTTGCAGAACTTTTAAATAAACCCTAGCTTAACTCTTAATAAAAGCATTATCATCTTGATTTAATAAGCATGAGCGCAGAGAGCAGGAGAGAAGCAAATGGATATGAAAGGCATTTACAAAACATTATGAAAATTTTATGACCCTAAACATGTTTAATAGCATGACAAAATGAAGCAACATTTAGCAACCTTAAAAGACATTTTAAAATATTGCATTTATTGTCCTAAACCTTAAAGCAGAACTTTGCAACTCTAGCTTTGAGCACCCCCTACTGGTTTCATTTGACAGCTTACTGTCGTAAAGTTTATACACCCCCGTAGCAAAGACATGTCTTCTCTGCCTGTCTCTTCTCTATTCTGATCCCTGAATATGTTTCTAAGCCTTTACTAGCTTGTTGATGCTACTGTATGTTGCTATGTTGGTAGCAGCAGAGTCCTTATATTTTTTCTGGTGCGGGCAGATCGCAGGTAAGAATATGAATTTTATTTAGTTTTTTTAGACATGACTGGTGTGTTACTGAGGCTGTTCGGCACCGGGGGAGCCCGTTAGCTCGGTGTGTCGCTTCACCCCGGCACCCAGCACATTGAGGGAGAGTTTCCTGTTGCTGCTTATGTGACTGAGGAACAGACAGCACGACTTGAAACAGGGACAATGAATGTTACCTTATTTATGCTTGACTCTGCAAGTCTGAAACAAAGGTTTTTTCCTCGGCCCGATTTGTTTTTAATCCATTGCGCCGCTGGTTTGTAACACGTCTGTGTGGGTCAGGTAACCCGGCTCCAGCCCCTGACGCAAGCTACGTGAACCGATTCATCACTCTGGCCTGGCAGAGTCAGTATCTGGCTGTCTAGAGCCAGTTTTGAGGAGCTGATGTTTAGATGGTGGAAATCCAAAGATCCGATGTTTAGTCTGGCTCTGATTTATTTTAAACTAGCACTGTTAGAGGCTCGGTTGTAAATTGGTCTGAGTGCCGTAAAGCAGGTTTTGTTCTCGCGAGATGTGTTCGGGTCTGCCCATCCAAAAGTTGCAAGTGCTGTTTTCATGACAGAGACACCGGGAGGAGGGGAGACCTAACCCTAACCCCTAACCCTACCACCACAGGGATTCTAAAAAACATTTATTGAGGTAAATTAGTTGCATGGTTCTCCTTTAAATGGGATTTTTTTCTCCTCATTTATTATTGAAAAAGAAATAAGCCAAATAAAAGTCAGGCGTTAACTTCAACTGAACATAAGCTAAGCAGCTACATGGATCAACTTTAGCATCTATCTTCATATCATATTTCATCCTGTGCTGTTTATGTTTAAGATATATATTCCAGCCCATTTCAATGTTGTACAGAAAAACAGCTGTAAATTATATCAGCTATTGGCCTCATTTTCATTTAATTCATTAAGCTACATATGTATGTATGTCTATACATACAGTGGTGGGAATAAGTTAAAGGACACCCTAAGAAACGTACACAATCACAAATATTTTCAGATTAAATAATTATAAAGGCTTTTCACAGGTTTTGTTGCATATTTTTGCTGTAAAAAAGAAACTGCATTTGAAGACCTAAGAATGATTCTTAATGCTACTTTAAACATGTAATTTGAAAATTTATTTATTGTTTTGTTTTTTTTAATTCTTTTGTATGTATTCTATTCTATCTTTTGCTCATATTGCACAGCGCTCTGGTAAAATGTTTTTGTTTAAATGTGCTAAGAGGAAATAGACGAGAATCGATAAGATTTTTTACCATTCTTTTTTCCGAAATATATATATAGGTTTTTGCATCTATATATGTATAGATGTGCTGAGAGTGAGACTGGGCTCTGACAGCTGTCATTTTAGTGAGCATAAAGGATGGCCATGGGCTATAAATGAACATTTTCTTCCATGTCCCCATGTGTGAAATCCAGGATATTCTGTTAAAAAAATATCATAAAAAATGAAGTGGCAGCATATGTTTTATGTGCAATGTGAGAATCTGGTGATGTTAACAAGTGTTCTTGCAGCAATAAAAATGGAGCCTGATGATGGGGGTTGTTTTACTCGTTTTACTACATTCAAATGAATATCGAATAACATTTGAGACCTTTTAAACACCGATAAAACTGCCTAGGAAAAATATCATCCTCTTTCAGTGCTTTCTTGCCTTTAGCAGAGATAGTATCTACCCTCATGAAACCAATTTCCAGGATATAAATAATAAAAGTTTAATTCAGTGTCCCTTTTATTATATGTGACCCACCCCCTGTGCCTGGAAGTGACCTAATTCCCCATCAGAGGGACAAAGGGATTCAAGTTTAGCAGAGGGTGAAACAGGAAGAGAACTTGTATCAAAAAGTATTTTGGGGGCAGTATTTTCAACTGGGGGAAAAGAGACTAAACCAAGTTCTTGATTGGATTCAGTAAGAACAAGTCACAGGGTTGTTAACCGAATAAGTTCCCTCTTGTGGAACAAGAAGCATGATTTATTTCTGCATTTGAACAATAAGCTAAAAGGTATTCAATAAAAAGTTTGTGAATTAATGTCAAACATTTTGCCCTGTAGGAATGGGCATTAAGCCAAAGCGACATGTGCTTAAAGGGTGTGTGTTTGTTTGTCTGTTTGAGTAACTATCACATCACACTACCATTACAGGAGTTTTAATAACTTCTTATTAAGGGCTCGTGAAGATGCTTGGCCTTGTATTGACAAGCGTTAGTACACCACCCAAGGGTGTGATCACCTTGGCTACAACTTAATGTTGAGAGGATATTATTGGTTTTACTGTCACTAGAAGAGCCGGCAACACAATCTGTTCACCATGAAAAGGAGCAAGACAGAAGTGTTAAGGGGGGGAAAAGAAAGAGTTATCTTTGAGCTTTGAGTGAGCCAAGGCCAGTCTTTTTTCCAGCCTTTCATGCCATGGGCTTATATAGATATAAATACAGCTAACCACAGGATTCTGCATTATTCTTACACATCAAAGCTCAATACGCAGCTTCTAACACTTTGCCTTGAGTCAATAGTGTGCAGCAACCCTAAATCTACTTTGTAACTTGTACAATAAGTAGGAGTAAGACCGAGACTGTAAATGTGAAGCATAACCATAGCTACATTAGGCTTTCATTAGCTGAATGACTATTAAACATAAGAAAAGAGATGGCATGTGACAAATGATCATTACTCTGCCTTGCCGATTTATTCCAGACATTCTGCCTCATGAATTTCTTTTTTATTGCCCTTTAAACACTGTGGCAGTTATGTTTTGATGCTTTTCAGCTATAATTGGCAGAAGAAAAGAAAAACATTTCATTATCTTAGGAAAGCACTGTTATTCCCCTTGGTTGTTTCTGGGGAATGTGTGAACGACAGTAAAATCTTTCCAGGGGCAAGATAAGTGTGTTTTATAGAGAGGTGTATTCAGAATGCTGGTTCTGAATTGGGTGTACCATTTTGAATAAATAATGTATTTGTAACCCGGCCTTAAATGGTCCCAACAGACATCAGTATTACTCGAGATGTGAGAGAAACTCTGTTGTTGCATAAGGCATGTATTTTCAATATACGGTATTTTTCACCGCTGTGAGAAGGAGTGCAATCCTCAAAAGGGCCATGCAAATCAACCATACTGGTGAATGTATGGTTTTTAAATCCAAACCAAGAGGTTGTGGATTTAAAAACCAATGAGATTTAATCTCATCTACAGTACCAGATTTATCAAACCTCAAATCTCCATTCTGTTCTAAATGTACAAACATTGGCTACATGGTGTTTTTTAATTCAGAATTAATAATCCAAATTAATCTTCTCCTTCAGGTTTACATGGAAATATTAATTCTGAATGAAGGTTTACATGGACAGCTCGTTTTGTTAATTCCGCTTTAAAGCCAGGGGTTGGGAAGCGCTCTGATTGGTTGGATGGCAAAAGTGACGTAACATACGTACATCTACCAAAAGCTGCTTCGTTTCATTCCAACAACATAAAAAATATCCTAATAAGAACCATTTTTGCTTGATTTAGATTCTATTTGTGAGGCAGCAGCTAGCCGCTAGCATGTTATGTGACTTTCACGTGAACAGACGCGATTTGAGCCCGTTTGCTTCGGACAGGATGGATGTTGTATGGTCACCCTGGCAACAGGACTCGGAAACGAGCTTGTGCAGAATGACAGGAATTAACTTAGAGAAGAATTTAGGTTTACATGATTAAAAAATGATAGAGGAATTAACTAATTCAGAATTTAAAATGGAATAAACCCACTTTAATAATACACTTAATACCTGTAAGTTGAAGGAGCTAAAAGCGAAAATTCATTGTTTTCACATAGATGGAATTAAAAAATGTCATTGTGAAGAACTAGGTGTGAATTTTCATCTGGAGTATAGCATGACGTCACAAAGTGCCTCTGTGTGTTGATCTCCAGCTCTGTGTTTACTACCCGGTCCAGCCATGCGTCCATGTACGACCACACACACACACGCACCCCAACCTTATAAACAGCTGCCACAGGGCAGAGTAACGGCGCAGCACGAGCACTCAAGATGGCAGAGACTCACGCCGGTAGTTGTGGGAAGCGTCCAACCGAAGATTATGAGGAGCCAATATTACCTCCAAGAAAATAACATTATCTTACAAGGAAAGGGAGGAGAGAACTGCAGACAGGCTGCTGCTGCTGCTCATCAAAAAGTTGCATTAAAATAAAAAAAAAGCTTAGATTAAAATGTGTATGTTTTGGATCATAACAATAAATAATTAGAATTATAGTTCTTCGCTGAGGTCATGTTGTATTGCACAAGCAGAACCCATCATGACGAAGTCATATTTGCATTAGTTTTAGAAAATACAAGGTGAATTATATTGTGTTATAAGCATACATATTTTTAAACATGCTCTCCTTTTCAAATTAATAGATAGATTAAAACTGTATGATGGGGAGAGGTAGAGAAAGGCATGATTGTCAGAGTTTTTGTTTTGGTTTTAGAGACAGCGCTATAGTGCACCACCTAGTGGCGAAAGTTTCGCTTTTACCTCCTTTAAGTTCGAAGATTAAATGTACACAAAGACAAATATTATGCAAATCAAAATATTTCTGCTTTTATTTGTTTATATTTTAATTATTAGGATTTGCAGCTTCAGAAAACCTCAAATTAAAAAACTCAGAAAATTTGCATATTTTTTAAATCTATAAAAAATGGATTTTAAATTAAAAACGGTCAGGTCTCTGAAAGTAAACTCTGTTCTTAGTACATAAAATGTATTGGTTTCCCCCTTTAAGTTGAATTGCCTGAAGAAAACAACTTTTACAGCATATTCCAATTTGCCAGGTAGCACCTGTACATTATCCTGCTGGTTGTAGCCATCGCAAGATGGGAACACCGTGTCCAACATAGAGGGATGGACACGGATAGACTGTGATATACTATGCTCGGTTTGAAACAAGTGTCCCAAAATGAGAATGATATTACACCCCCAGCTCCTGTTCTTAGCTGAAAGGGGTGTCGCTTGGTGTAGTCTTCTGCCGTTGGATAAGTTTTGTGTTCAAAGATGGCATTTTACCTAACTTTTGTTGATCATCTTTTTTGAAAGTTAAATTCAGTCTGAACTGGATTGTAACAAATCTTAACTTATTATGTCAGGGTACTTTACCCACATGCTATCAAAACAAAACAATAAAAACATGGAAGTAAATATTGCAATTTAATCCACACTCTTAACTGATATGGAACATACAGTGAAAAATATATGAGAGACATTCATTGAGAAAAGTGACATATTAAAGACCTGATCCCTTGACCCCAACAGAGAGGGGATCTGGTGGCTCATTTATATCTCCCTCTGAGATGAATTTTACTGGGATGGTTTTTGGCCATTTCGACCTTTAGAGGCAACGGTCACTGCAAATCAATGCAAAGTTGTTCTGAGTGATATCCTTTATCCTATAATGAAAAATCTGTGAGCTTATGGGGGAAGTCTCTTCAACAATACCAATGACTCTGTCTACAGGGCAGGAGGGCTGTCACCGGATGGTCCAATGAGAATTATGTAATTATGTAAATCATGTCCCAAGGCCTTAAGTCACCAGCTCTTTTGAACACTGAAAGCTTCTTTTGGACTTGCATGTTATACAAAATTTCCACAAAATTGTCAAAAAATAAAAAATGGGAATATGTTTTAGAAAAAAACAGCGCTCCACAACTCTAACAGAACATTAGATGCAGCAGTGCTGTTATTTTGACAGGTGAGTGCACACCTCAGTAACCCTGCCAAGACACACTTCTATTTCCTCTGGCCTCTTGTCTTGATGATACAATCGATTGTCCTTTTATGGTAGACAAGAAAAAAATGCACTTCTCATTTTTGATAGCAGTATGAAAGTTTACTGTGCATATTGGTCTCATGCACAACTACTCTTCAATACCAGTGGTTATCCACTGGCTCCAAGGTAATTTGCTATGCAAGAATGAAACCCAATAAACCAAAAAACCCACAAACTAAAGTTTGTCCTGCATTGTGGGACTGAATCCGTCTGTCCAGTCAAAAATAATTCTCAAAAATCACGCTTATTAGAAATTTTGGTCCATTTTTGCTGTGCGATAGCAAAAAGCTACCCCTCTCTGTTGTAGTCTGTAGAAATGTGCTGGGTTGTTTCTGACAGCAGTAAGTGGAAAGTATGGGACCAACAGAGTTAAGTAAACCATACTGCTCTTATCATAGTAAAGGAGTCAGTGATGTTATTTTTGTTGGTACAACCACTTTAAAAACAGATATTCACAAATATTTCTGATGTAAAAATAATCCAAGTGAAACTAAGATATAAATAGAGGCTTATTTCCTGACATCTCTCTATTTCTATGATATTGCAATTGTTCTCTGTTCTCTTTTTACAGTTGGTTACACCATGAATGACTTGTTCTTTGAATGGCTGGCTGAAAACCCTGTTCAAGTGGCTGATGATCTTACCCTCCCCCAGTTTGTGCTGAAAGAAGAACAGGATTTGGGCTACTGCACTAAGCACTACAACACAGGTACTTTACATATTCCAGTTAGAAACCAATGGCCCAGTTATTGAAAGAATTCTGCATAGTTTTGGTGTTGGTTAGGCTTCAGCGCAAACTTGCTGCATGATTATGATTACTTAAAGTTTGTAGTTTCTTTATACCAAACTTATTTTGTACGCACTCACATTGATGCATGATATTGTCCTGTGCCTGTAGGTAAATTCACCTGCATTGAGGTGAAATTCCACCTGGAACGGCAGATGGGTTACTACTTGATCCAGATGTACATCCCTTCCCTTCTCATTGTTATCCTTTCATGGGTGTCTTTCTGGATAAATATGGATGCTGCACCAGCCAGAGTTGGTCTGGGTATCACTACAGTGCTGACAATGACCACACAGAGCTCTGGGTCAAGAGCCTCCCTGCCCAAGGTGAGTGTGCACACTGATGGGCATTATGAAGGATTACAAATTTAGTCATGACATGCTGATTATTGCATGAGGCAGGTCCTGATGTAGGACAAGACTAGACGCAAGTTAGGGGGAGCATGATGGACTTGTCATTTCCTGTTTGTTTTTTTTTCATCACTCTGTTTATATCTGTAACAGTCAGCAAACTGCTGCTAATTGAGTGAAGTTTCCATGAAATGCCTGCTCAGTGGGCATGGCTTATGTACTGTGACACATCCCTTCTCTTAAATGACGCAGCTGGGGCACTCCCCAAGTCTTGGCCGTGACTTTTCTTAAGGCTATGTGTCAACTGCCCACAACCCACTGACTCACTCCAATTCTAGGTCATCCTAAAGATGTGTGTCTGTCTGAGCCAGAGCTAAGAAACAGGTGGATTATGAATGACCTACAAATGTAGCCATCAGGGTTATTGATTGGTTATGCATTATCCTGTGACCTTGTCCATTTCCAGGTGTCCTATGTGAAGGCCATTGACATTTGGATGGCAGTGTGCCTTCTGTTTGTGTTCTCTGCACTGCTGGAATACGCAGCTGTCAACTTTGTCTCGAGGCAACACAAGGAGTTCATCAGGCTGAGGAAAAAGCAGCGGCAGCAGAGGATAGTAAGTGTTCAACATGCGGACACCAACTCAACTAAAGCTTGGTTCCAGCAGGAGAAACATAAGCACTGACACTGTCACATGCTGTAGCACATTCCAAAAAAGTAAGCATGAGGTGCACACACCAGACACTTTCACACAAGTCCCTGTCAGGGCACATAACAGTGACTTATGCCTCTTGTTATTGTGGCATGCTGTATATTCAGGAGCTGACAACATCAACACGCTACAGCTGGCTGTCATATTACATGAGGAAGATCTGCTCATTTCATTTCAGCTCATATCCATGGTGAGCACTGACCTGTGAAGAGCCTTGTGATCCTTCATCATTTGACTCAGCAGCAGCCTTTACACCAGTCTCATGGCACAGGGATTCCCATCCATGCTACACTGGTTAATACATTTACAGTGGGCTAATTCCCGAGGCAATACTATGCAATAAACAGCTCAGTCCTGCTCACAGAGATGTTGTTTTGGCTCGTTCTCCTCTGCTTCTGATCCCTCTGCTAAATAGCCTGTCCATAGACTGCTGCTGTATGTCTTTGATATACATATATTTAACTGGATCCCAATTAGTTGAAACCAGAGTAACCTCTTATCTCCTGGTGTCCATGCATTAAAGTATAAAATATATATAATAATGCCCGCAGAAATAGAATAACATAAAATAACTGATAAAAAATGCAATTGCGCACATGGGCAACAGTAATCTCTCAACACTTCTCTGTACAGAGCACCTTTTACATATTCATGACCCTATTATTTCATAGGTCAATTAGGTAAAATAGAAGGTGGCAAATATCATAAGGCAAAATATATAAGCAACACCTAGTATTAAGACTTATTGTGAAGATGCACTTCAAGATGGCACTGCAATGCAAAAACCCTTTCTGGTTATTAGGGCCATATGGTCATTGATTGCTCATCTGGTGACAGGCTTCAGTCTCTTGTTTCTATTACCTTCTTTTATTTTTAACCAAGAACATTATGTATGTTACCTGTAGTTGTTCTGATTGAGGTATAATGAGGTGAACAGCTTTTTTAGTGATAATGCTGTACTTAAAACTGTCAAGACAGGAGAAGACCAAGATTTATATGGACTGAACGTTTTACTGAGCATATAAGCACATATTCCAACTGCTCTACCCCCTATAGCATCTTTCTATGTGAGAAAACTATGTGAGGCAATCATCCAAGGCAGCATCTAAAAGAAACATATAATGGAAAAATACAAAAACAATATCACCATCTATTAAAAAACTCAAACATTGCTCTTTATCTAAAAATGTCTGATTTGAAAGACATAGTTTTGTCATGCTACAAATTTTCCAGCCACTTTTCTCCTTACCTCTGCCTAGCATCTACTTTAGATGATGCTCCACTCGCTGTACCCCGGAAATGAGAAATTTGTTTTGCCTTTTTTTCTTTGCAATTATCATCAAATATCATTATGAGATAGACAGTTCACTTGAAATAAAAAACTAATAACCCAATAATTCTCCACCCTCCTTTTTATTGTTTTATTTTCTGCTACAGAAATCAGATTTAAAATTTTTTGCCAGTCAGAAGTTAAAAATTCAAACATCGACAGTAGTTGATAAATACACCAACAGTACAACTCAAACCGCAGATGTTATAAATAAAAATTCTGTTAAATTTTGCACATAAAAGCGACAGTCCTTTAGCTGGTAAAAGCAAAAAAAAAATGAAATTCAGTCATTAACCTATTATTAACCTTTCAGCAGCCATTCTGTTCTGTGGGGTATTTTTCTAACAACTTTTCAAAAAGAAGGATCTGTACTCTGCTGTATATGGCCTAACAGCAAAATTATATCAAAGAACTGTAGATGAGGAGTTTTTCTTGATATTTTTGGTTTTTGATCTGAGCACTGTGCCATTTACTGAACACCCTCTCATGCTTTAATACAGATTATTGAGTATTACAGATCTCAAAAGATACTTTAAAGAAGAGAGGGACAGAGTGGAGTCCAGTAGCTTCTTAAATAGTCTATTTGAATAGAGGTGTAAATTAATTAAAGGAAAACTGAACTGTCATGTGTGTGTGTTATACCAAAGCAAATGTTTCAGACATTTCCATAAGACCCCAGGAAACAGTCAGTTTGGGGATATCTCCTTTAAAGTTTCATTACATGCACTACTCAATGGGACAAAATCCACAGTGCATCATTTCAATAAAAAAGGTGCTTTAGAAAGACTGGCACAAGCTTTTTTCCCCCAAACATTCATTTTCTACACTGCGTAGTCCAAGTCAGGGTCAAAGGGGCTGGAGCCTATCCCAGCAATTAGCAGGCAAGAGGCAGGGTACACCCTGGACAGGTTGCCAGTCTATCGCATGCAGGGCCAACACAGAGAAAAACAACCACTCAAACTCACTCCTAGGGGGAACTTAGAGTAACCAATTAACCTAACATGTATGTATTTGGACTGCGTGAGGAAGCTGGACTACCTGGAGGGAACTTGCACATACACAGGGAGAACATGGAAACATTATAACCTGCAGGACTGTGACTCTTAAGGACCAGAGGTGCCTACCCCTGGTCTCCAGGTTAGGAATTGGACATCCCTGTGTTAAAAGTGCTTCTAATGATAAAGAGAAGTTTTGTCTATGAATGCATTTTGAAAATCCTATTAAAAAACTGACGCTGAGGGACCTTTGACTTACAGTCATATCATCAATTTCCAACTCATACTGCTCCTATGCATCAATAAACAGGAGAGAAAATCAGGTTTTACCAGTGAAACACACTTCCCTTGTCTGCATCACTTGCACAATTGCTCTCACTGAGAAATTTGAGGTCACAAACCATCCATCTGAGAGCTATTGACACTTGACCAGATGTGCTGAACTGGAGAAAGGTTATGAATCTTATGCAGCATACAAATCCCAGACAGACAATCAATGTAATTACCCAAACTTGTGCCTGGCTCAGAAAGCATCAGAAATTTCAAACACCCTCTGTATACTGCAGATTATCCACATAACCTTCAATATCATAAAAAATAAGATATAATAATATTAAATAGTAATAATCTGTTATTTAATTTACAATTTTTACATGAGGACTGATTCACTGGAAGCACTTCATGCATGTGCCATGACAATGAAACCGACTCTGATTCTTATTTCACTCAATGGTTTTCTGAAGAGTTGCAGATATGTTTGATTTGAAGGTTGCATGTAGATTATTTCCACTGTTAACTTTATTAAATTCATACATTGAACACTGATGAGTGACAAAAACCTCTAGCGATATTTGTCTTATGATCTAATATGAAATAAAGGAGTAGTAATTGTTGTTTCAATGTTTCTGCCTTCTCTCTGGAGGAGATGGAGGAGATTGGCAGTCGGGTAGGGAGTGTTGATTCGTTGCGGAAAGCCAGTGACAACCCTGGTAACACCTCAGCCTACAGGAGTCTGAGTCAGCAGTGCAGCGCCTGTGCAAGGGTAAAAATGAACCCAGTGTCAACCCTGACCTTCCAACCCAATTTTTGTCCGTGCCTCCAGCCTCCCAAATTGATTGTGTTGTGAAACCTTCACCTCAAACATGAATTTATCCTAGGACCAGACCCACATTGTGCTGATCTCACCCCGTCTCTGTAGCCCTCTGCCTCTGACCTTCTGTTCCACAAATCCATTGTTACCAACTTGGAATTCTTGCCCTGTATTCTTCCCCAATGTGTGGACTGTTTAAAAAGTACATTTAAATTCAACACACCTTTCCTCTTCTTGTTTTTTCCTTGTCAAAGTTTTGATCTTGTTTTTGTTACTACTACTACTACTACTACTACTACTACTACTACTACCGTCATTTAGCAGACGCTTTTATCCAAAGCGACGTACATTTGAGAGAACAACACAAGCATAAATTCAAGGAGTAGGATAC
>JAVQJG010281418.1:0-33180 GCA_036024015.1 Craterocephalus amniculus | reverse complement strand
GCATTTAAATAGCATACATGTTGTTTGACTACAAATCAAAAGGGGTATGGGATGCTGGGACTGGAAGTCGAACCATTTCTGCAGCTGAATCTCTGACTTTGTGAACAACAGACAGGGAGAAAAGTGGAGACTCCCTCAGGAAGTTAATATGGGCAGTTTTTAGTTTTGACACCACTGGCTTAGTTTTCAGATCTCTCATTTACTGTTCTTCCCCCTCTTTCCTTAAATTGAAATGTCTGTTGTGTGTTTCAGAAATTTTCTGAACCAACACTGCATGAGCATAAATGAAAAAAGGTATTGGAGGCTTTAATGAAAGCACAGGAATATAAATACAGAAATCAGAAAATGTTCCTGTCTTCTGTGACAACTTTAACCACTTTCTGGTCATTTTTATCTCATTTTGTGTGAGCAAACTGTCCAGTAGGCTTTCCGTACCTTGGATAGGGTTTCTGTTTGTGGACAGAGTCTACTTCAAGTTTTGGTCCCATTAAAGTATTGCTGCAATTCCCAGTACACATAGAGACCAGAATCCATGCAGTTTCTACTCATGGAGACGTCCAGACATCTGTCAGTTTTTGAAATCATTATTCAGCTACTATTTTTTTTACTTTTATATGATCTCTAAGATAAAAGAACACTGTGAAAGGTCAAAAATATTTTCCAGAATTTTACTGCAGAGGCAAAGAGTCACAGAAAGTCTGAGCTCCCATTCAGTGCACCAATCCATGTATGTCCTGTTATTTTCCTCTAGGCCAATACAAACACACTACACTTTTTTCCAGTAGACACAGAGCAAGCTACTAGACAAAAGAATAATAATAGTGATTTTTATGTTTTTAAAGAAAGAAAGAAAATTCTTGTTAACCCCACCTGTCCTTGTTTTCCCCTTATTCTTTTTTGATTCTTCACATTCTCCACATTATTTATGAAGCCGGGCCATTTTCAAACCTTATATTTAGAGTGTCCTGCAGGACGACCCATCTGATATACAGTATAATATATAACAGTCATCGCAGAAGGGAGGGTCACAAACACCAGAATGTCATCTTGGAGAAGTGGATCACAAAGTCTGGGAAGCAGTTATCTACAGAATGTTTCAAAATAAAGAAGATGGGGAGTGGTTGCTACAAGTCTCATTCCTCAACTAAGAAACATGATAGTGATGACAAACACTTAGAGCTTAATGTCCCACTGTGTTGTGTAGATTTATTACTGTTTTTCGTTAACTGAGTTTGTCGCGAGAAAAAAAGAAAGTGAATTTCATCATGCTAAAAGCATTCAGGATCCATGGTGCAGCTGGCTACAGTTTCAGGGTTAACTTGCAATATGCCACTCCAGATTCTGCAAGACTCACCAAATTTGGTTCATTGTTAAGATCACGTGGTCATCAGAAGAGTTGCACGGCTGTATGACTGGGTTTTATTTGAATGATTTCTGCATGCCCATGAAATTATGGGGGAAAAAGTGGTGGTTAAATAAATCAGGACGGTTAATGTTGTTCAGGAAGATGTGAAAGGTTAGTTTTAAATACCTAAAACAAAAAGTGAAGTGATGCGATGTCATAGATCCTTATACATTGTCCAGGAAAGATTTAAGAGTTAAATTGTAGAGAAACCTGTCAGTTAAATTTCTGAAAACTTGCAATATCTGCCTTTAAACACCGGGACCGATGCAAATAAAGGGCACGAAATTGCGAATAATTCGGAGGTGAAACACCAACGTCTTTGTCTATACACCCCAAGTCTGATGCGAAATTGCAAATAAATTATGAATATTCCAGAACAGACTCGGGAGGTGAGGACAAACATGGATTAAACGTCAAGCGATAACGATTTTCTCCTGTTACTGACAAAAACACAGAAAGAAAGAAAACATTGGTTACATCCTATCCTAGAGATGAGAGAAGAAGTCAGATTTCTCCACAGCTTCTTTACCTCCTCCACTATTAAGTAAACAAAATTAAGTCATGTTGTGTCCAATCAGCAGATGAGATCAGAAAATCACCAACGGAAGCCACTATCGAGTGTTTTATTGCGGGCGGGTAGCAGGCTAGGCTACAAATAGTATGATCATCAATACGTTTGATCATGCGGTCTAATTTTTTTCTCGCTTGTCAAATAAGCAAGAGTGCTGTGAAACAAAGAATATAAGGCGCTCGGACATCATTTACTTTACATGAAGTAACAAACTGTCAAACTGTCTCAGAAGTAGCAGCTCGCGACTGTGTCTGATTGGTTGAATTTGTTTCTGTTGGATGCGAATGTCAAGAAAATTTACCTCACTCCGAAAAAAGTTACTTCGCAAAATCGCTAGATGCAATTTTGTCACTCATGTGAAGGTTCCCACTGACTTTACATTGATTCAATTTTTTAAAGTACCATGCGAATTATTTGTGCGAAATATTAGGAATAGGCTTGCAAAGGCCTTTAGACCTGCACGGCAGATGAAAAGTCCAGAATGAAGATGAAGTCCAGAAATTCTTGGTGTGTTGATGGATGGCTGAAAATAAGAACCCTCATAATAAATCTGGCATTGATTCTGCTTCTGTAGTTTTTTTTGTGTGTGTGTTTTTTATAGTGTCATTTCCAGTTCTGCACATGACCTGGAATTTAAGTCAGGTGTGTTACAGCCGGGAAACCTGCAGGACAATAGCTCAAGAGGACACTTGCTCTAACAGAACAGAGCAGGAAATGATTCCCGCCAGCAGCCACCACCCTCCAGACTGCGATCATTAATGATTATTTCCTTCAAAATAAAACCAAATGCCATTTCAACATTACTGTTCCTTTCTTGGGATATTTAAGCCTTTTTTCATTTCATTTCAATTTACTTTCTATAGATACTGTAGAAGTAGGACAAGTCTTGAGGAAAACTGTTGGAAACCACTGATACATTTCTACCATCAACCACCGGTAAATGTCTGTTTATATTTTTTACCATATTTTCATGATTAAACCAGAATAAAGTATTTGCGTCACAGCAAAATATTAGTTTTTAAGCGATATGATGCCTCTTTGTCACCACCATATTTTTACAGTAGCCCGGAACAGACAAAAACTGTCTGATGAGTTGACCTTTTGTGGTTTCTATCAGACCCCATCTCTTCAGCATATTGGGAACGAGAAAAAGGATCAGAAGCAGGCTGGTGGCAATCTGCATCTTCTCTTGATGTTATGAAATCCTTCTACTTTAGGCTGTGCAAATGTAAGGCGTAACAAAAGTGCTGTGTGACAGGTGAACTCTTACTTCAAGTGGTCATATCTGTCAAATTTCAGAAATGTTTAACATGAGTCATGATTGTGATGTTTTAAATATAAACAAGGTTGAAAAGATTAAACTAACCCCGCTGTCTTGTATTTTTGTATAAAAGGAAAGGGAATAAAAGGATAAAGAGTTCAGCCACTACAAGTCAAATCGATTTTTGGGCTTATTTTGAGCAGATAGGTCAGCTGAGATGGATTCAGAAGTGCTACATATTGAAATATTTTTTCCATAAAACTCTCAAAGATAGTTCATGATTCTTTTTTTAGACAAAGTAGGTCATGACATTTTCAGAGTACCCTGGAATAATGGCTCCATCAAGGCTTTGCAGGATTGTGCTGCAAGATTTGGTTGCTGACTGTAATGAACATTTCTACCGATCAGTCTGAGGTGACGTCATGTGTGGGTATGCAGAAAGCCTTCACATGCAATAAATGTAGTTGGCGTCATAGAGATAAACATATTTTTGATTCCTTATCCTGCTGCTAGTCCATGGCATTCTTGGATTAAATATAATCTGCTATGTATTTTTGTGCACTTTAAAGGAATTCAGCATATTGTGGATCGGATGACAGAGAAAATGGAGGTGGATAATGTGTGGGTATGAAGTTTAACAACAAAGATGAAAACCTGCAAATGCACACATGGAGAAAAAGTAGATCTGGTGTGACTAGTGACGTTTTTTACTGGTTCCACCAAACATATTTGGATTCCTATCCTGCCCCGACTCATTTTCACCAGAGGCACTTCCCGTGTCCGTTGCATCCACATGACCATAGTGGCCACATGGACTGTGGAGACTTGAAGGTGGCAACTTCAGTGACCTGAGGAACAGGAGTTGTGACAGGCCGCCAATGCGGCTGTCGCTCGTCATGACTGATGACAGACACGCAGGCGCTTCCTGTCAGCAAACATCTGGGAGAGCAAAGGGCCCGACAGTCATTCTGACAGCAGGGAGAGGATGACAGAGGAGCGCAAGGAGAAAGGAGGACTGCAGCAAGGATACAACAAGCTTTCATCTTTCTCTAATTTTGTTGTCTTGTGCAAATCAAATCCATTTTTATTTATAAAGCACTTTTCATACAACAAGTAACACAAAGTTCTTTCCAAGTAAAAAAACATTTTTAGAAGTTAAAGACACAAGCCATCACACACATTTATTACATAGCAATTTAGGAAAGACACACATGCAATCATACTTTCTCTTTCTCTGTCTTACACACACACACACTAATACACAAACACATACAAACTTAAAAGGTTATTCAAAGCAGACTGTCTCTAACATGTCTATGACAATAACAACATAAAAAGGTTTATGTCTCGGCACAGATGAAGCAGGTTATAGGAAACGATATCTTAGGATCTGTCCTCATCAGAATGCATCCCACCCATGACCGCAGAGGTAATTGCCATGGAAACTGCCCAGATCAAAGCAGACAGGGACCAGGAGTGCAACCATAAAGACTCATTTCTGCTCCCTAACACATGGGGACGTCCGTTACAAACATTTTCATGCTCTCCTCATACTTCATGCGTCTTTTATGTTGAGATGGATGCCCTCCACTAGGGGGCAGTGCTGAGTTCATAGTTACCTCCGGCGAAGCAACGTTAGTGTCAGACACTGGTTGGCGGCACTAACATGAAGCTAATAGGTTGTTTCTAACCACCAACACACTGTGAACTCTTGCAGAGCCTTATTTAAAAAGCTTGTGCAACTTTTAATGTTTTTGTCTAGGGGTGTGACGATTCATTTTAACGACAATCCGATTCACATCATGGTTTGTGGCTACGATATGATACAATAGAATGATACGATCCAAAACGATTCAGTGACTTGAAATCGATTCAGTATATCTATCAACAACTATCATCAAAAATTCAACCAGTTTGATTGTCATAAATACCTGGATGCTGGAAAGTGCAGGGAAGTTTAAGAAGAATCTTGCAAGGGAATCAAGCATAAATTAAAAATATAAGTATAAACAAAACAAAAAACAATAACTAATAGCAAATCGATTCAAAACTTCTTTTGATTTTGTTAAGTGTGTGTGTGTTTGTGTAACTGAGTGAGAGGAAGATTGCAGGAAAGCTTGCGTTTTTATAATGTAATGTGTGCCGGCTTTTATGTATTAAATCTGTTTTGATCATGTAAAGCACTTTGTGTTGCCAAAACGCATGAAAACCGCTTTATAAATAAATTAAGTCTGAAGTTCTACAGTTTTTTTTCTCTTCCCAGTCCTCTTCTTCTCTGGTTTACGTCTGCTCAACAATCCAAACATAGTTTGCGGTGGCGTCACTGTGTCAGAAGCATGAAGGAGCCTGAAAACGCACCAATTCTGCAAGTAATTAACGCAGAAGTCGGACAAAGCTGCCTGTGCGTCTGTGTATCCGTCATCTGTGGCCTTTAGGCTGAAGTGCAGGGCGCCCAGCCAAACAGACAAGGACAATCCCCATGGCAACAAACCTACTGTATGGTTAGGACAGGCCTGACAACCTGGTGGAGGACCCCCATGAGGAAAATACTGTAAAACTGTGAAACATTGCAGCAACTAAAATACTGTAACAATAAAGTAAGTAGTACTTTTTATCTATTAGCTGATGACTGGTAGTTAAGTCTGGTTCTTGCGTATCTTTCACTCTATGTGCTGGGGTGAAGGACACAGACAGAACAGAACAGGAAAACCGTTCAGAACATAACAAAATATTACAAGGGTTTAAATATACTAATACAGATGGATTTTATTTTCATCTAAATAAAAAAAAACGCCCTAAGATATATCAAAGCAAACCCAAAGTATGGAGAACCATGATTATTTATTTGGAACAAAAACAGTTGTTTATTAAAATGTATTCATAAAAATGAGTCATCACTTTCCCGGCTTGTACGTAGCCCCGAGCTTCCTAAAGAGTGCACATAATCTTCAAAGTCTGCTTCAACATCTTTTACGTAACAAACTTTAAAAAATGGCGAAGTTGTTCAGTCACAAGTTGCCTCCAACAAGTCTGCAGTTCCCGTGTGTGAAAATACAGCATCGAACTGATGAACTGCGGGTAAGCCTACCACAACAAACAGCATGTTGCTGTTTACACAATTTTATTGGGAATTCGAAGCAGCAGTCGTCTCTCAGACAAGAGGATAGGGGCGGGCACTTTTTTAGATTCAGAATGCATCAGCTGTGGTCCCAGTTCTGGGAGGCTAGGTGGTTTATTGGTTTAAATGATATTTTCATTTGAAATAAGCAAAAGTTTGACCAGAATTCTTCAGGTATTTGGCTGTTTGTTTCCTTTTCCCATTTTTGATTGATTTATATTTCTTAAATGATTTCCTGTTGTCTCTTATAAAATCTTGAGATCACTTTTAGCCCAGCATCTGCATAATATGGACTAACCAGTTAATTGAACAAATTGAAAAATATTTGCAAAAGTTAAGTTGAAACCGTAGGTCTTGAGCCTCTTTTTTAAAACATTCTCTGCAGCCCTGTTGGTGTTTGTACATTAGTCGGTATCAAAGACAACTACACTTGCTTCTAGTTTCATCAGCGGTTCATCTCTGTCGGGGACGTTTAAACTGTCATACAAAGAAGGAGAGTGTTGGTCTAATTGACATGCTTTGACACGCAGTATATATCCCTTTCATTCAGCAGCAGATAGATGCACACACATCACTTCACATACGTACGTGAATGCTGCAAGTACAGAAAAATGATCCCTAGGCCGTTGGGACGGCTACTCCTGGCTCATCTACCTCTGTGGGGACCCCGCGTAACGGCTCACCTTCAGGGAGTTTTACTTCTTTGCGCCTCTCCTTCCCCGCTCTCCATTACACACACAGGTAGGGGATTTGCATCTGCCGCCTCCTGGGTGGATGCAGGGTTGTCCTTGTGGTGTGGTTGCTGGGATACGGGCTGAATGATGGCTGGTCTCGCCTGGGCCTCAGGGTCCGTCTGGCCTGCCCCTGACTTTTGGGCAGGTGGGTCACATCTGCATGACCCCTCCTCTCTGAACACTCTTCATAGACCAACAATTTGGTAGTGCAGGTTTAAATCCCTCTCCTGCCCGAGCCAACGGTTGTGTGCCCTTGTGCAAGACATTTTACCTTCTTTGCCTCCAGTGCTAACATCCCTGTTGTACTCCACTGTAAGTAGCTTTGGTTAAAAGCATCTGTTAAAGAGTGTGTGGTACCATATATTCTGCATGCTCACACAGTCGCTGTGTTGTAGCTTTATTTACTGAAGATAGTTTTCTGTGCTTCTGCTTTGGTTTCATACAGCTTGCTCATCTTTCATTGGTGCTCCTCATTTTTTTCAGCTTTGCCTCCCTGTGGGGACCAGGACATAACCTCTGTCATGTGTCGTGTTTTGAGGCAGTGATTGGATGGCATTGTTTTATGAATGCTGTCTCTTTGTCTCCTATTTTTTGTCCATTTTGTGGCTTTTTTCTGTTCTCCTCTATTCTTTTATTGTCCCCTCCTGTCAGGTCCAGCAATATTATAATATTTCAATAACAAATCATCATTCTAAATAAAGAAAAACAAACAAATTAATAAGAACCTAATTTAGATCATCAAGAGGAACATTATACCCATAAAGCTCCAACATCACACAAATAGACCATCATGACACTATCTACAATGCTGGACAAGACAAGTTAAAAAGAATTAACTGGAAAAAAGTTTAGAAAAAATGCATGTTTATAATCAGAGAAACAACGTGGAAAGTGGAAATTTCCGCATGCGCCACAAAGGTTTAAGGCATACAGCGGCCACAGATGGGTTGAATGGGATTTAATTTGTTTGACTGATTAATTCAGTCTCATGACCAGCAACATGTTCCCACTAATGCCAGGCACACCTGCACAGCTGAAAAAATGGGATGTATAATGAAAATGGGGGGAGAGCAGTCTGTTCACTTTAAGCCTCATGTTTGGGTTTTTTAATGCGGGACAATCTGCCTGGCGACGGGCCCGATGCATGGAAGGTTGCTGTGAGAAAAAGGGTCAGTTTCCGCAGAGTGAATGGAATAATACCACCCAGGAGATCAATTTGCGTGCAAAACACAAATATTGACTGTAGCAGATTAGCATGTGAAGGGATCACCTCTGCAGTTTATATTTGACCTCCGGTGACATTCATGACAGCAGGCACACAGGACTTTTCACTATCCGATGATGTGATGATTATGTTGATGATAATTACACTTACAGCGCCAAGTCTGTGTTTTTTATTTAAAAACTCATTGGCCAGCTGATTAGGGCTTTATTTCATGATTACATTGGGTTTTTACTGCATTGTTTTCAGTTGCAGAATAAGTTACATTCACCTCATGAGACATCACATCACACGAAGGATGAGAAAAGACATGCAGGGGCATTAGCAGGCACTATATATCCTGTTTCCTCCTCATGATGACGTTCACATTGAACTTCACCATGTTGGCATGACTGAATGTACTTAGTTGCTTCCATCTGATTGGCTGATCAGATATTTGCATTAACAAGGTGAACAGGTGGAGCTGTCAGTGTAAAAACTCCACACTGAGCTTTACTACATGTACCATACTGCCTGATTTTGAGCATACATCAAATATAATCTTATCATGGAGCCTGAAGAAATCTTGCTGTCTGCATCTCTGCATTAACTTTCATTAGTATTCAGATATTTGAGCATGCATTAAGTTTTTAATCACCTCATCCACACTGACCATTACCCACTGGTGTGTATACAAAAAGTTTCAATTTGAGTTTAATCCATAGACTGTAAAATGAATGGACTAACTTTAAAACCATGCGACCCATTTATTTCTGAAGAGCTGAAATGAAGCTCATTGGGCGGTTCCTACCGTCGCCCTCTTGGCAGCGTCACTTTTTTCCGAGAAAACCCCAAAATGGTGGACAAGGAGGCTCTGAGAGGGGCTGTGAGCGTGGGGAGGGATGATTGACACCCATCAAACTGAGCTACGAGCTAACAAAGCTAACCCAGAGCTAACGGTAGCTAACGAAAGAAGGCAGGCTTAAGATAAGATGCACTGTTTGCCGGCTAGAAATGCAGTTGTGATACTCTTGGCCTCATTTTCCTGGATATCTGGCACCTGTCAATCAAAAGGAAACGCCAGCGATTATAAGGAATTTTAAGATTAAACAACATCTAAACGAATGATTTTTTTCACTCCCCCTGCAGGTGTCATGAAGGTAAACCTGAGCTTTTAAAGCTAAAATGATTTTAAGAACCAGGCTGTAAACATGTTAAATTCTGCTGTAAAGTTGGTCTTTTTAACCTGGGACTCTTCGGGGAATTGCTCTTGTTTTGCACAGGCACCTGGCGGGGGAGGGGGGAACTGTTTTTTTTTTTGGCACTTCCATAGGCTTCACGTTTCTAAGCCAGCGGTATCTGTTTGGTTTAATTGGTGACCAGGGCTTGACTGTTGCTTGAGAGGGTTGGTTGGAAAGGAAACCCGCTAAGTAGTACTAGTGGTGTCTCTAGGAGTTATACAGTTATGGTTATTCTAGGGTTTATTTGGTTCTTAAGAATAAATTTGAAGAACGAAATAACAGAATACTCCTGAGCAAATATTTTGTTACTACACATTACAGTAAAACATATAACCTAAAGCATGTTATGAACAGAGGTGGGTAGTAACGAGCTACATTTACTCCGTTACATTTACTTAAGTAAATTTTTGAAAAATATGTACTTGTGTGAGTAGATTTATTTTGGAATACTTTTACTTTTACTTGAGTAAATCTGTGATTATTTTCTTGTACTTTTACTCCGTTACAATCAATATTGGGGTAATGAGTACGTTATTTCTGTCAGTATTTTCTTTCCTCAAAAAATATAATATTCTCTGAGAGTGGAATACCCCGCCGGTTTTCAAAAGCATCATTCAAGCATTCATTGGTTGATAGCTCTCGTCGTGCATCATTCCCTGATCACTACAACCAATCAAGTAGCCAATTGACCATTTGACGTCGTTTGTTTTTTAAAAGGGGAGCAGCGGGACACTTTGCCGGAGCTCATCTGTCAAATTAACAGGTTGCAGCGGTTGCGTCGCAGCGGGAAGTCGAGGGTTTGTTTGGCGAGATATTGACAGAAAATGGCGAAAACGTCAAATTCAAGCAGAATACTTTGGAGCAGAGTTTGTGTCGTGGAGGTTCGGTGACGGAGAGTGTCATGTTCGATCAAAGACATGATCAACGTGCTGAACTAAGACTGCAATGTGCGCCAGCGGCAGGCGGTATGAATGACAATGGGCCGCGCAGTGCGCATCATAGCGCATCAGGCCGACTCATCAGCTGAATCCGGATCAGAGAGTGAACCTGACCCAGACACGTCTGATGAATGGTTAGCATTTTTTCACCGCTACTGTAAGTGCACATACACACACGCTGTGGGGAAAGAAGGAAAATGGGTTATTTTTTTTGCCAAAAATGTTCTGTTGTGGTTGCTTTTTGTTGTGAATGATTTCATTTTGCCACCAAAAACGTTTTTTTTTCAGCGTCGCTTTTGCTGTTACAGAAAAGTAAACAAATGTTTGGATGTTCAAGGTATCACTACAGTAACAAATACTGGCGTCACATTTTTGCTTAAAGAGCTTTGTTGCAACAAAAGTTAATTTTATCAGTTTCTTGGTCAAAAGCAGGGACTTCTGTTGGAAATTACTAAAGAACAGAAAATACTACAAACAAACTTTTTTAGATTAGTAGATTCTACTCCTACTTTCTGTAGTCGCCATGTTTCTGCAATCATATAACTATATACTATGGGTCTTGAAAGATGAGCCAAAATTCTCCAACACCCCTGGCAGTATGAAGTTCTCTGCCAAAACAATAGAACATTAAGAAAGGGAAAGTTGAGCAAAGCGTGCATTAATCTGTCTCAGTTTCACAAATATTTAGATGTTAGATATGTTGAATATTTTCAAGCAAATATTTCATTTCAAACTTTTTTCTATAAAAAAGTCTGTGCTCAATTGTTCAACACGAGTTGCTCAGAAGCCAATCAGTGTGTCGATTTCATCAGTAAATTGCTTTTTGGCACAAAGTTTCATTCAGATTTCTATACTGTACAAGCTATAAAAGCTCAAGATGCACGTTGACTGTGGAATAAATAAGATGTAACTTGGTACTCAAGTAAAGTTTTCACTGTGTACTCTAATACTCTTACTCAAGTAAATATTTTGATCATTACTTTTACTTTTACTTTAGTAACTTTTGTTTACATGTAACAGTACTCTTACTTGAGTACAGCTTTTGGCTACTCTACCCACTTCTGCCTCTGAGGCTGTATGCTTTCACTCAGCTATCCTGCTTTCTGAGGTAACCCAGCAGAGGACTGGTTCTCTATCAACTCTTATGTTGTTGATGGCCTAATAGCTAAGTTGTGTTTGGTGACTTGGGACCTTTATGCCCTCAAAACAGTGTCAAATGGAGCCTGACCCTTCCTTTCTGCCTTTTGGTTCAGACCCCCCACTTGTTGGTCTCAAAGGTCACGAGTCTGTTTTGGTCAATGTCTTACGTGCCCTGATTTAACCTTTCTGCATTATGAGTCACAGATGATGCTCCTCATCCTTATTTCTACTTGTTCCGGCTGAAACACGTCAATTTCACGCACATCTCTTTTTGCTTCACTTGACAAACAGTAGCTACAGTACATTGTGTTTGCTCACATCCTTTGTTTTCTGTTGCAGTTCCTTTACTCCATCAATAAATTGTTATTTTGGTGCTGTGATGTAGAAATCAACCACACAAACTTCAAAACACACAGAAGTCCAAAGTTTTTTTTTTATACACAAACACCAGGTTAACAGATAACATTACAAGATTACTGTAGTGATTTAACAAATTGGAGATAAGCTGTGTCACAAAACATCTGTATTTTCAAATCTGTTTGTCCTTTTGTTATTCTTAACCCCTTCACGTTATCAGCTGCAGGTTTGTGGGGTGTCTCAGGAGACAAAGCATTAACAACTGTGAAGCTATAAACAGGAAACAGAGCTCCTACTGGTTTAGTTTCCCAGGAAAACGACAGCCTCATTTAAGACTGAGTGACACAACCCAGAACACAAACACACACACACACACCAAAAGTCCTCAGCATCAATCAAGTATCAGGCTTTGTTTACCATCCAGGCACATTAATCCTCCATTAGTTGACACAGGTTAGTGGCAATTTACGGCAAGTTAAGCAATGACCTCCCCAAGCACCTGAAAAAGTCCAAAATCTATAAATGGGTTGTAGTGTGTGTGGATGTGAGGCATACAGCATTTTCAGTAACAGTAAGGAGGGGATTTTTAAATGAAAATCTTGTCATCTGTGGGAAATCGGATGTTTCTTCATTTCTTTGCCGGCTTTTGGCCGTAGGAGCTGTTTTCGTCTGACTGTGTTGAACTAATATTTTGTTATCAGAACAATATCTTGAGCTTCCACTATAGCCGTGAATCAGTGGCAGACATTTCCTTTCAAAGTTGATCCTCAGAAAGTCCAAACTGGAAATTTGTTTCACTGATGTTGGTAACACACCTGATACAATTCCTTTACGTAATAAGGTAATGAGAAATGGGCCTCTCTCTATCGCAAAAAACAAAACAGAAACACCCACATACTGATGAGGCTTGCTGGAGTGGGAGTCCAGCCTGAGTGGCTGGCAGCTGTGTCAGCAGGAGTTGAAAAAATCCAGGAAAAAAAACACAAGAAAAGGAGGCTGGACACCGAGAGAAGATAAGGGGAAAGTGTTTGTGCTGGCCCACCTCCTCCCCCAGCCCTTTTATTTGACATGTGGGAGTAAATATGGGTTTGTAAGTTCAAGCTTTCACTTCTGATTCTGGTTGAATGTGCAAGTCCAAGAGTGAATCAGTGTCCTCTCCATGTAATGGGCAAGTGAGTGAGTATGAGCAGGTCAGTGCTAACAGGGCTGATACTTCTGAAAGATAAAGTTTTCTAACTGACAGCTCATTGTAGGCCAAGGTGAGCAGGGCTGTCAGGCATTAGTAAACTGTGGTTTGATGACTCATAACTTCTCTAATTGAGTCTGACTGTATGAGAGAAGAGAGAGAGTTTTGTGTTCCCTCTAGTGCTTTTTCATTTGGAGCAGCCAGGACAACATGTTCAACCATCCATTTATCCATCATATTTTTCCCAATAATTCCAATGTAGACTGAAGCTTATCCCAGCAACTATGTGAGGGGAAGGGTACACCGTGGACAGGTGACCAGTCCATTGCAAGGCAGCACAGACACAACCACTCTCTCACACTTTTAGAGATTATTTAGAACAGGATATCACTCATTTATTTGTAAACTGCAGTTTTAGATAAATAAGATTCCAAAAGAATCAAATCCTCTTTTTTAATTTGAAAAATAGTGAGTTTTTACAGAAAAAAAGGCATATGTACTATAACGTATTATGTCTTTTTCTATGCAACAACTTTAGTGATGATGATTTATCTTGTTTATTGATGACGCTGAATAAATTATGAAAGCCTGTTTTGGTGTTGAATTTAAATTTTTTTATTATTGTTTTCTTTGTAGGGTATCCACTCAAACATGCACAGACAAGATCCACAGTTGTAATAATACTCTATTTATAACTACAATAATTGCTTTAACCATTGAGATTTTCAGTTTAAGAGGAACATGGAAAAACAGGAAAGAATACAAAAACAATCCAATTTAAAGGGACCACTGTAGAATCAGGTGCTGATGTGTTAAAAGATGAGGCTGGCCCAAAATGATAACCTACTTTGAACAATTTAAGGGTTATGTTAGGACAACACCTGATATAAACTCCAAAAAGCACACATTTTTTATGGTTGTGTTTTAATTAATGAAATTCACATGAATTATTCAGCTCAACTGAAACTCTTATGTGAAAAAGATAAATCAATTCAATTCCGTTATATATTCATAATATATTTGAGTCAACTAGTTTGTTTCATTCATTATAAAAAGTACAGATATGTGACAAATATGTTTCTTCCAGAGGGTGCAATATTCAGGTACTATATACTGTAGCTCTTGCTGTATTTTTATATATACATGCTTTTGTTGGTTTAAGGGCCATTTGTTGGTTTATTAAATTCATAAATTTCACTTTAGTCATTTTAATCATAAATTCATTTAGTAAATACATCATAGAAACATGGTGCAGGCTTGTGATCTTTGCCAGTCTTCCCTTGTAAACATGGGCCCATATAAGTGTTGAAGTGGTGCTTTTTTCTTGTCATTTGGCTCATATTATGTGTAAATGTGTTTCCACACATAAAAAAACACCAAAAATCACATATACGCTCCCACCCACCAAAGAACAAACGCATGCACACACACCACATCACACAGTCCCCTTGTTGTTTTCAATATTAGGGTCTGCTGTTCAAGTTCCTTAAAGAAACATGACATGTTTCTTTGTGCCTTTTCCTTCTGATCTCTGATGTGATCTACAATCTCGTGTTTTTTTTCTTTCGTCCTTTTCCAAATAACAGTGCCGTTGTTTGTTTCTGCATCTTCCAAAACAATGGCTCATTCAGAGGAAAGCGGGCCTTGTGAGGCCATTGTTTTGTACTAAGATGATTACTCTGTGGTGAAGACAAAAACGTTTTTCTTCCTTTCAACAGCAGGGAACGAAGACTTGAGTCAACCTGATTTCTCTTTCAAATGGAAATTGTATTTTTTTTTCAATAACTTTCCCATAGTTTAAGAGATAAACTTTACACATCAGCAGCTCAACTGTTGAGGTAACAGCGGTTAATCATGATCTTTCCCTGTCCGTGTTATTAAGTCAGCTGGCAGAGCTCCAATCAAAAGCCTGTTTCTCCTACCTTTAGGCCATAATTCCATTCTTTTACAATTTGCAATCAACATTTCATTTTCCAAACTGACTTGTCTAGTGTATGACATCTTTATTTGGAATTCATCAGTGGGTAGGGCTGATTACAGAGTGCTGTTTGTCTATTGTGCTGTTTCCCCGGTAGCCACCATGTCTGGATTTCCAGCTTGCGTTGTTCGAAGCTGTGACTCAGACGCTCACCAGAATGTTGTGTTAGAAAAAGTTTATCATGTGTGAGCATCACATTTCACACAACATGGTTTACTCATGTTTTGTGGTCAATTCTTGTCTAGCTGGATTATGTTTAGCTGCCAGCTGAGCCTCTGGGTTTGTTTCTGTAATCATCGAAAAGTTCTTCACTTGTTTCTGGATCTTAATATCATTAAATGATGTTTTACATTGCAGAGTTCAGCCCAACCCACTGATGTACGAATCCACCCGCCTCTGCTCCTCACCGTGGGTTTTGTGGTTTTGGGCTTTGTCCATAATTTCATTCTGTGGTAAGCTGCTACTATGTTAGAAGCAGAAACAGGAGCTCAGTTTCTCTCACCTCAAAGTAACACCTACCTAAGATGTCATCACATTTACACAGACAGACACACATCAGCGAACGCTGGCTCACTTCCTACTGAATAAAGCATCAGGCTGGAGCTAGAACTCCACTGATCCTTGGGGTTAGCTCCACATCTCTAATGCAATATTAAAATCCAGCCTGTGTTTGATGCTGCAGCGTGCCCAGCTTCTGCAGCGCTGTCATTTTTCATTACCGTCCACGCTGAGTCATGCTCCCCACACAGACGCTGCCTCCACAGCCTCTTGACATTCACGGCACTGCTCGGGGGTAGCAGGGGTGAACGTGCATGTAGGAACACGGGCAAATGCTAATATATGCACTCACGTGCTTAAAGAAAAACATCCAAGTATGCGCACAATTTCTGTATGTAGACACACGCATCCTGCTTTAAGAATAAGAAAGCAAACAAATTATGTGTAAATGTGAAATTAAACATACTTTTGGTCATTTCTAAATATTCCATCCTTCAGTGGAACTAATGTTTTAGCAATTTTTAAAAAGCAAAGCAAAAAATAACACAGAAAGCATTTATTCTCAATATTTCAATATAAAGTTCACATGTTGATCTCATAGACATCTACTTATGAAATATTCCCGACACTTTCCATTTCCCACAGGTATGTCAGTGAAATTAATTATGTTGCACAACATAATGCATATTACGACTAACAGATGGAGATTATAATCTCCCCTCTGCAAACCATCCCATAGTGTGATGAGGAGTCCTGAACATGGGTCAAAATTGAACAAGTTAAGACACAACCAAAAGCTCAGGGGATAAAATTTTTACACATACAATAAATACATGTATTTTCCACTTTGGCCCTGTGTACTTTTTAATACTTGCTGGGTTTATTTAGTTTTTTATTTTATTTTTCTAAATAAGTTTTCTTTGTGTAGTTTTATATTTCCCTTGTTTACCATCATGAAAATATCATATTCCAGTGATTACTGGCTTAAAACTGAGTGAATGTGACTGCATGGCCTATCTCCCCTCAGATTCCCCCTCCTTTTTATTCCATTAGAAAAACAAATAATTAATTTGGCGCAGAGGATGTAATCATCAATGTTTAAACTGATTTGTGCGAAACGGTTTGTCTGCACCATCAAATCCTCTTCACCGCATTTACTTAATAATGCTGCTCGTTACACACAGGTTTGTTCCAGGACATTTAGAGCTCTCCTCCTAGAAAAGACCTCATTTGAAATGAGGGAACAAGAAGCACGAGCTGCTCAGGAAGCATAATTCAGATGTAGAGTATGTTGGACAGAGATATAGAAAGAGCCAGGAAGGATGTGGCCGGTCCAGTGCTGCGCTGGCTCACTCTTCCTGCCTCTGTCCATTTTCTATATATGTTCACAGGCAGGGTTACACTATTACTCTCTCCCTCATAAAAAAAGGCTTTACATTGTAGAAGTGAGGCCATAAACCAGATTAAACATGCTCCAGTAGGTCCCATGGCTCCCTTTAGAAGAAATTCTTCTCGAAATTATTCCCTCCATAATTAGGTGGACCTATATTTTTGTCATCCCCGCACTAAAAATGGAGCGACGACAGAGTTGTGGTTCTTTCTCGGCTCCTTTTACAGACTCAACAATCACTGTGCTCTCCTCATGCGGTTTAACTGCAAGTCACAGTGGCAGTGAACTCTAGACCTGCCTCGTCACCCAGAGATGGCACAGTGGAAGTGTCTTAAAATGAGAACTGTCTGCCAAATTAAAGAGGGTGTTGGTGTGACATATTTAGTAAATCAAGAGTAAATTGCTGTTTACTTTGGAGCAATAGTGTTTAAAGAACATGGTGCAATGACCAAAGTTCCCAAATTTCAGTCAGAAAAATTCTAATCACCATGGAAATTACAGCCTTTCTTCCCACTCAGAATGCTTCTCAGGTTGAGCGGAAGAAAAATTGAAATGTCAGAGAGAGGGAAGCCAAGGCCTCACACTGCTGTCAATCCATGAATCCAGTTACATGTAGCCACTGTGTCACATGAACACTGGCCTTCATAAATGGTAAAACTTTACCTTCCCATCATACCTGTGCTATGAGCTGTTCCCATGTGAGACGGGGTTGAGATATTTGGCTAACTTTTAATAACTACATTGATATTCTAAATGCATGACTGTATTCATTAGGTTATGAATCTAAGAAATGGTTTTAATGTGAGCTGTTTATAGATTTAATTGTTAGTGTAAAATGGTCAAATAAAATAGTAAAATAGAGCATCAAACATTTAAAGCATCACAGTGGGAATAGGTATACACTCATTAGATAAAGTAAAAAGTGCCACATAACAAATAACCAACAATAAAATAAAAAAGTTTCCACATTGACTCTTACAAGACTAAAACATCTGATTACTTTGTCTACACTTAATACAGAGTAAAAGTCTCACAAGAGTTTGCACTATGTGGACATAATCACACAAAACCCAGCACCAGGTCCAAATGAGAGCTTATTCTATTTAATAATACATGAAAACAGAATTTCTCCTGGCAGTAAATTATACATGAAAACTGCAGTAGTAAGATACAAAGCCACTATGTAGAGGTACACGCTGGAACAGCTCCTCCTGGCTGACTGCACCTCGCCAAGAGCAAGATTTATGTTCACGCTCGGTGGCTGAGCCAACGGGTTGAGTCAGGACATTGGTGAACGTGACTGAGAGTGATGTCATGTTTTCTCAGTGGCGTGGGGATTTCTCAAGAGAGCAACTGACAGCACTCTATATGTGGCATGTATTTTGATAAGAAAATACAGTGATGCTGTAATTTTTGTCTGACACTGTGTTTAGAATTTCTGTTAGGGATGCTGCTACACGGTTCACATCACTGCTGGCCTTGGATAGAGCTGCCTGAGGTGAGCCATTCTTTGTGTGTCTCTCTCATCCTTGGCCTTTAAAATGAAGTCTTAAGTCTAGCAGATGTTCAGCATCACTATGCATTTCAATAGGGCCCCCTACAGGTGGAGTAAAACACCCCATTTTGACTCTTGGAGCAAAAACAAAAATGTCCCTCAGATAAATACAGTCACAAGATAGTGTGTATTCTTTACATTTTGTAGGAAGTTTAATAATTGATCGTCTTGGCATCATATCTGGGTTTAATATCATGTGAATATCCACCTCAAAGTAAAATTCAGTGACTGCTTTGAAGTTCAAAGTGGTGCTTTTTCTGCTTCGTCTATTCTGGGAGGTGCCAGATGTGACCTGAGTGGAACCGTTGGCGCACACACCTTTCATGGTAATGAGGTAGGAGTTATGGTTGGCCCTGGAGCCAAAAGGTCTGCCTAAAACACAAAAAGATGAACACCTTGGAAATGTTGACTTGACAGCACAGTATAAACTTTGATGTCCAAAAAAATTCCCCTTCTATTAAAACAGCGTGTGTTGGAGAAATAAATCTTTTTGAGAAAGGCCACATTCTTCCCACCTGAAACTGATTTCCACTGTATATGTATATAAACTAAACATATCTTTACTTGAAGAGTTAAGCCTGCTCTTTCTCAAACGATTGGAGACATTGCACTCGGGCGAGGTGCTCAACCCTTTGTTCCAGGAAGAAGCGTACTGTGCTTGCTGACTAATTGTCGGCTTGAAACCAGCAGCAGCACATTAAACACTTGCTCAAAGCATGTGGAATTACAGAAATATCACAGAAGCAAAGTCTATTTCAGGATCTTTCTGTCATGTCTCCTTAGAAGACACATGACCATAGTTTAACCTGCTTTGTTTTTTACTATGCCTGTAAAAATGGCGCCGCCTTCAGGCAGAAACTTGCACACACACACGCACACATTTTGCAGGAAATTACATCTATCGACACTAGGGGAAGGTGTTGCATCATATGAAGATTTTTAAAGCTATGTAAAAGTGCTGGATGAAATTCTCCATTTGAAGTTTGGCTAACTAAAAGTAAACTCAGAGAAAGATGAGAAAAGAGTCAGAAGAAAGGGGAAGAGGAAAGAGATGAGAGAGATAAGCTAAAACTAAGGGTGCTCTCAAAAGAAAAGCTGATCAAAGGTGTCTGATCATTTGAGAAAAAAAACAAATTAAAATGTATGAAAATAAATGGAGCATAAATAATAAAACTTATACATCAGATATTAATTTGCACTAAAACCAAACCTCTGTACAAACTAACCTTCAGGGAACGGTCATAATGTGAGGCTGTTACAGTAAGTGTTCTGACAGCCCAGGGTCAAACACAGCTCTTTAATCCATTCATGTGACTTCTGATGCTTCCTTCCTGAGGGCAGAAGATTGACCAGGAGCTAGCCAGGATGCAAGTGGTCTCTGGCAATCTGTTTTGCTCTAGACGTGGTCATGCAGGGAGGGTAAAGGGTAGCCAGCTATCTTCCCATCCGTCTTTCTCTCCCCAACTTCTTCCCCTCAATCTCAGTACAGCCAGCCTACCAGTGGTACCATACACCAGCTCACTTTCAACAGTGGAGTAGTAGAAGGTCCCCAGCAGCTTCTCCTTCTGAGGAATCTTAAGAAGTAATTGCTGCCAGGCTTTCTTCATTACTGAGTTTTTATCTGCTTTCCAGGAGAGATCCTCAGTGATATGAGTCCCCAGGAATTTAATGGGAACTCTCTCCACACACTCCCTTAAGGCTAATTAGTGAATTGCATAATGCAGTGGAAAGACAGTGGGTGTTAAACCAGAACAAAATAAACCAAAACACCATTAGAGCACATGGACCTCATTCATTTGGTGAGTTTTGTAACGTCATGGTTTGTTGTCTACATTTCCTGTCTCTAATCTCCACATTTCACAACAACTTCACAACTTGAAGTAACCCTTCCAGTCTGTGCCAAGAACTGAGAGCAAGACTGAAGTAAGAGAAAGAAAAGGAGCGCAGCTATTTTATGAAATTAGTTAATTAACTGAAAAGAAAAGAAAAATCAGTGAAGAAAAAAATGGTTTAGTTATTGATGGTGGTTCATATTATTGACAAAGATCCTCTACTAAAGGCGTCTGCAACCTGCTGTTCTGGGGTCACAAGTGGGCTCTTTGGAGCTTCCACCATGGCTGTTAATAACATCGGCCAAAAATTATGAAGAAAAACTTTCTTCCTAAGAATGTTCGAAAAATTGGATATTGTCATGCAGGTTTTAGCTGTTTTTCCGCTGAATGAGCGCTTTGAATTTCCACGTAATGACACTAACAATACTGTTATATTCTTTTAGAACTTTATTGTAATTAGTTTGGAAACTATGGAATTGAACATTTCCCACCTAATACCATAGCTGGAAATCATAGAGGAAAAGTTTTGTTTTATTTTTGTTTTATGTTAAAACCTAAAACTAGAAAAATAAAATGGTGGTTCTTCATAAATGACATATTTCCCATTGTAGCTATTTAACAAAAATTAGAAGTCGTCTTTTTTCAAATGGTCATGTAACTTTTGCGGTTCTAAACAAGTTTTATTTAACTGGAGCGGGGGCATAATTGGTTCTTTGGATTGTAAAGGCTACAGACCCCTGCTCCAAAACAAGAAGATCCACATAAGGATTGATTTCACACTATTATTGTTGCATCAGTGTGAGGAACAAGACCGCAAGTGTGAAAAAAGCCTCTTTATTTACTTACAGTTCCTGTTTAACTTACAGAGAAAGTTTACACTATTGTGCAAACAGTGTTTGAAATACTTTTTCTAAATATTACCAGGAAAAGCAAAGGGTCAGGGAACATGTGCCAACAAAACTGTGAATACAGAGTATAAATATATGACTAAAAATTGTGTATTCTTAATCATTTTCCTATGCTATTAATAGGTTGAAAGGGAGGGTTGCCATTTCTTTTTCTGTCCTGTGTTCAGTTTTCTAGAAGGACACACTGCACATCGTGCCAAGATATGCCAAGTTTTTCAACTGATAGCTCTTTGGGAATCCCCTTGCAAAATTTGGTTATTTTCTAAGTTGTCTGTAGAAACAACTAAGCCTTAAATGATTCATAAGTCAGTGTTAGGTGGCTTAACAACGTGTAGCCTATCCCAGCTGCTTCTAGGTCAGAGGCAGGGCACATCCTGCTGCCAGTCCTTAACAAACAAACAAACAAAACAAAACAGAACACATCCCTCTGTAGCCTACATGGTCAGATACAAGGATGAGACTGAAATTGAGTCAAAAGCAGCAAATATCCCAAAGACAATTTCCAAAAACCCCAGAGAGCTAATGCTAAAGACCATCTTAAAATATTCCCAAAGACTGTTTCATTGAAAGCAACAGACAAAGAAATTATGGGAGATTTAGGCACAGTGCTTTTTGCAAGGAAAATGGTGTCAATCCATGTGTGACATTTTTCTGAGCAGTATGTTATATTATAATTCTCGGTCATTTAACAAAATGATTGGTTAGAACAGCAAATGTCTGCTACAGTAAGCTGCTGAAATCATTCAGGCTACATTGGTCATGTGGATTCTGAGCAGCCATCAAATTATGTTGGAGACATTGCAATGTGCGGATCACTGTCTGACCAGTAGCGTGTCATGACCATATGACCATAATTACAGCAATATGACTTTGCTTTAATGTAATATGATTGAAATAGCCCCTTATGGAAAACCGTGTTCTGCCAAAGCTACATTATACTTAGTAAGGATAATGTGTTCTGGAACTGGTTTGAGCAGTGAAATTTGCTAATGCCAAGAGGAAATGGGCTGGACAATAACGGAGAGAGAAGAAGCAAACAGAGGTAGAGCTGGACATCATCCAGATGCTTCGGCTTAACGTCGGGGGTGACTGTTAGCCCTGAGAATCCTCAAATAACTACTTCTGCTCAGGATACGCAGTTAAAGCTGACAAAATATTTAGCCTGGGTCTCAGATGACAGACATGCTGTCAGAGCTGTCATCATTTGCAGGGATTATCCTGGGTGACACGATGTCATCATTTGTTTTTTCCAGGTCTCACTGCAGATCCCTGCTGGCTTCTCGTCAAAAACACAAAAGGTGACAGCGCTGGATCCTGCAGCTAGCCTGTAATGAAAAGCCATTTAGTGGTGAGCTAGGATTCGGTAAGCGATGCTGACAGCTTCTCAGCAGCAGATTGAGGAAAACTGCAGGCTAATAAACTGTTTTATAAATTGGGTGGGTGATGGATTCATTTCATGTGACATCCGGTGAACAGGCGATGTTTAAGAAAAAGCTGTAAAGTCTCCATTTGGCCTGGTTTCACTTGTTTGCACTTCAATACATTTATGGGTTTAAGCTACAGGATGAGAGTGGAGTCATTTTACTCTCTAAGAAGAACAAACATGGAGAGAAAGTGAGAAAGCTTATAGTTTATTTGTTTCGAATTCCAGTGGAAATAGTAAAAAATTGCTGCCAACCTGTTGTTGGCATGTTTTTTTTCACAGTGAGTGGGAGAAGAGAAAGAGACAAAGGCAAATGGGGAAAACTGAAACTTCAAAGCATACATATAAACCAGTTTCGGGCCAGAATGAGCTGGATGGTTTTATGATCTACAACTGTGTAATTGCACAGTTCGTTGGAGAAAATAGGACTTCTGTGATGGGTACTCTCCTCTCTTTAGATTTAAGAATATGAAAGAAAACCTTCCAAGGCAAAAGAGCTGGGGACATCTGGCTCGGGCACCGAAGTTCAATAAAAAATGTTTTCGCTTGATGTTGAATGAAAAAGGTTTTCTATTTGCAGCTGCTTCGGCTTCAGGCTACAGTTTTATTTTCTTAAGAGTAGATCTTTGATCAAATGTACATTTTTGACCTCAGTGGCCCATACTGTGCTGAACCAAGAGGGCTCTCAGTTCATGTGGCCTTGGGTCACATAATCTATTTGTCATAAGTAGTTTCGGCATGAATTTGATTGGCTGAGCGTGTGTTTGCTTCCAACATCCTACGGAATTTGCCTCATATCCGCTGCCCACAGCACTGAGCCTCCTATTACTTTCTCCAGGAATTTGATGCTGTTTGGAATCTTTTTGGATTTAGGCAACAAAACCCTTGGCAAGGCAGTGTTACCACATCTGAGCTGAAAGGGGTAGATATGGATGAAGGATTTATGTTCCAAGACAGAGTGAGAACACACCAAGTTCTTTTGCAAAATGTCATATTACTAAATGCAACAACTGAAATTAAAACAGAGTCAACATGCCATTTTTTTCTGCAGTTGTAACACAGTCTCAACACATATATATCTTAAAAAGTAAATGAAGTAAAATTAAATGAAAATACAAAAAAATAAAACACAAAACATGTCAGTAATAATCTGGTAAATTGATATAAAACCTGCAGAGTGGAAATTTGGTCTCTCCCTCATTTAGTGGAAGTAATTACAGAAAAAAATCAAAATTAATCCACTACATTGTTTACTTTTAAAAAAAAAAAAGATTAATCCTCTCTTTGAGCATAACTTTCCTGGCTTTTTTTCAAATATTTCTTTAATCCATCAGAAACATTTCGTGGATGCCTCCCAGGTTATTGGCCCATAGGCTCCAGCTGCATGAGTTACTTACAAGTTATATAAAACTCATTCATACCGCTCAAGTGACAGAATATACTTACCAGATATAGACATAAGTGTATTTCCTGCTTATAGCTGCATTTGGGAATCAGTACCAAATGTACCGTATTCATACAACAAAAAGATCAATTTGACTGACAACCATACACACTCACACAGTTAAGTTCATTTTAAATGAATATACAATTTAAAGAAAAAAGAATACATGAATGTTTATAGTACCTCTAGCAAAAGATTAAACTCACAGATGAACTGAATAATCTCTATGTAAAAGTCTATTAGCCCTTTAAAGCTTGTCCCTAAAATGTGGGGATAAAAAGATATGTATTTTTTAGTATATCTACCTTTTTATGTGACACGTCACAATCATTGTATGTAGTCCTATACTTCCTGGTTGCCGTTGGGGATGGAAGACAAGTATCATGTTGTTGTTTACTGCAGTGTTTTGACGGCGTTTTTACCATAAAGTGATGAAAAATGTCTCAGAAACTGTATGCATCAAATATTATATATTTGGACCCTTTAAAGGGTTATAATTAAGAAAATGTCAAATTTCCTCAATGTTAGTTCACATCGAAACAAAGCTAGCATGTTCAGAGCAACCATCATAAACATAAAACCTTTTAAATGTGAGTTTCTATTAATGTAAAGTAAATCAATGTCACAGAAAAATATCTAAACAGCAAACATTTCAACAATCAATACACACATTACTGCAACAGAGCCTTAATCTAATTTGCTCTTTGGTAATTATGTTGTTTGTGCCTGTGCTTCTTCTACAATATTTTAGTGGAAAAGTCCTGTATAAGTAAATCTGAGGTGTAAAACCGCTTCTAACTGAGGTATGTCTCAAGGCTGATTCCAATCATGAAAACAATAGAGGGCTGTGAAACATAAAACACCTAATAGCCATAAAGAGTGATAACAACACTGAGACACAAATAACAAATGCCGCAGACTCTTTGTCGCCGCAGTTCTGGCCTAAACTGAGTTTTTGTAAATGAGTTATATATGGCACACTGTAATCAACTTTGACCAGACCTTATTAATGATACACCCCAGATGATTCTGACCGAGACATGATCTCATCCATTTTGTTCAGGAGATTTTCCTCAGAAAAAAACAACAGGTGATTTTCACTGGCGAATTTATTGTCTAAAGGTTCAGAGAGCATGTATGTAGGCCCATACACACAATAACCAATTTTTATCTTGTTTCTTTTTTTGCTTCTGTGAACAGAAGTATTGTTGACATTTTTACATGTATTCTTAGTTGACTGTTTCATTATCAGTGAATCTGTCTGTTTTTCTCATTAATCACGTGCAGTTTTCCTTGTAAATGATTCAGTCGCTGTGTGCTACTGCTGGATGAACTTTACAGAAACATGAGATTATTGTGTCACACAAACACAAACAACTCTTGTAAAACAAATGGTTGTGTTGATTGCTTTTGCAATTTAGGGAATTAAATGTTCCAAATGAGGAAGGTGTACTTGGAAATGTAATGCACTGACTCATAATCTTGAACTTGTATTGCAAGAAGTTTTCCAGGCCACTCCCACAGACACTATTTTTGAGTTTCTACGAAGAGACTTCAACAACCTGATCTAGGGGCTGTGATCTGAAACTGAAAATGACCACTGACCTCTCGAAACATGTGATGGCTAAAAGCCTGTACTTTGTATGCAGCCTTAAATCATCCTGGGACTAGTATTGCTCATAACTTTACATCACATCACTATTAAGCAGTCTTTAGTCTAATGTGCTTGGAATATCTTAAGAATAATTTGGTTGAAGGGGCAGAATACTGTGGTTTTATCAGTGGAATCAAAGGGTCAGATCTATATCTGAAAGAACAAGTTTTACCAGCTTTTGTAAATGGAGATTTATCTCATTTCTTACAAGACAAGACTTACAAGATTTCTATTCGAGCATGCAACCGGTCAGGACCGTCCCCATCTTCTTTATTATTCCAAATGACAAGGCAACTTTTAACGTGATAAACGGTCAATTCTTCCCTAAAATCTCGATTTAAAGATATTTTAGCCTATTCTTGCACCCTTTTCTCAACCGGTGCCTCTGCAACCTCCATTCCTATAGGTGTCACTGTAGTCGAAAATCTCCCTCCCCCTTTACTCCACTCCTCCTCCCATCTAGTAAACCTCCGCGAAAGGGTGTGCATTTTGAAGGTTGTATGAAGCTATAACATCTCTGCAGACGGGACCTGTCGCCACTTGAATTGACATCCCAAAACAAGTGTCTGGAGAAGAGGAATCAGGGCGCAGCGCATCCCCCAGTCTTCCCCTCGCGGCTCGAAACGCCCCGCGATCAAGGTCTTTCCCGCCTGGGGCACGCGCTGGAGATGCCGCATACTCGGAAATTAACATCAAAAAGTTGAAGAGCAAATGGCAAAATGCGATGTGGCAGCTGTGCGGGGTCTCCTCAAGGTCAGCGTCTGAGATCCTCCGCTTCACAGAAGAGTTTCCTGGGCAGTAAGAAAGGGAGAAGGAGCGAGGAGGGGATGCTGCTGAGCCTCTGCCTTCAGCATCAACTGTGACATCTTGTACCGGCTAAGGACACCGATGCTCTCTGAAACACAAGTAGGAAAACTTGCAAAACCGCGCTGTGAAAACCAGCCAGGTCCTCAGCTTCTGTTTTTCTGCGTCACTCTTAGAAATAAAGCCATTCCAGCATCTTGACGTCCTTGCTGTACATTAACATCGGCCTGTGTCGGTGTTAACCTGCGAACTACGTCCAAGTCAAGCTAGCTAACGGGACACAATGCGTCGCTGGTTCGGTTCAAGCAGCCGAACCGACCGGTGAAGTTTAGTGCTCAGCGCCTGGAGAGCTGGCGGACTGTCATAACATTACAAAGTTTTAAACAAATCAACTTCCTCGTAGTTGCTTCGTGCAGGGAGCCGACTTTCCCCGAAACTAATTGCTCTTTGCTGGCACAGCTTATTTGTTTTTAAAGCAGCGATGCCCCTGAGGACAGGCTCCCACTGCCCGGGCGGCTTGGGCAGGAGTTTGCCGGAGCTCGGGCTGCTCCTGCTGGCCGTATTCGTGCTGCTTGAGGGCTCCGTTCTTTCTCTTGGAGCTGCCAGCTCTCCGGATACAAGCCATCATTCAAAAGTGGACAGCGCACATGCGGGACAAGAACACAACGTTACTCAGACGAAGAAACCTTTCCCTGTGCTCAGCATTGAGTACGCGCACATCAAGGAACCATTTGAGATCTCGCTTTGGGTGCTTCTTGCCTCTTTAATGAAGTTAGGTGAGTATCCTGTGGGTGACGCCTGTTTTAAAAGCCGCCTGGGGCTCGACAGAGTACAGGGCAGCCCTTTCAGGAAGTACTTGCATTATATCGTGTTATGTGGCATTGCGTAAAAGTGCTCTTTCCCAATTGCAGGTTATGTGGCCAGGCCAGCTCAGCTACTATCTCGATGCAGATTAGACTCCCTTATGTTTACAAAAAATAGAAGTAAATACTTTAAGAGATTGATCTCTTTCTACCAGATTAAATGACTGCTCAAATGACAAATTAAACGGCTGCCACAAAGCAAAGTTGAAACCTATCTGCATATGATGCCATGGACGATTCTTGGGGAACAAGTTTGACTAAAATAGGCCAGTTCACCCAGTGAGTGGTCAAACCTACACTGCAGGTCAGGCGGATTGTTCATCAGATATGTGCAGGTTATGTGGTCAGGACCTGTGCTTCCTGTCAGAGTAATGACTAAGCAGCTTGATGCAGCAGTGTGGATGTAGGAGAGTAGCTGCTTAATGTGGCAAAGTTTCAAGACATGGGGATCTCCTTTTATTTTGTTCTAAGGCAACGCCTTCTGACATTTGCATGGGGAATGCTTCAGAAGCAATAAGCTTTTCTGAAATAATCCACTTTAAGATGAGCAGGCCTGTCAGCATGCCTCAGTTATATGTCTTGTTTCCTGTCACCTACTCTATTCCTGTCTTTCTCCTCAGTCATCTGTTCCCTATTGTGCTTTCAGCAGAACACTGCATTGTCCTCAGCTTTTCTTTTTTTTCTCTCTGTCTCTCTGAGAGCCAGCACTCTGTCATTCGCCTGTGACATCAGAGGCCTGACTGAGCAGCAGCTTGTAGCCAGGGAGGGTACTGCCTCACTGTCTGGGCAAAAAGCCCAGTGTCTCTGGGGAAAGGACAGGCAGTGAGGGGCCACCTGGCTCAGGTGGGTTACTTGTACAATGCAGCTCAAGGACGTAAAGGAAAAAAAAGAGAGTATAAAGAAAGGAGAGTTCAAAAGGTAAAGGAACTAGAAGGGAGGAAGGAAAGGAATCGGCTGACTTCAGCTGACAATGTGGATTTTCAGCTTTTGATTATTGCCAAGCTGCTGAAAATAGGTTCTAGGTAATTTGATGTGACTGCTATATGGCTCATTCTTGGTTATGTTTCTGAGTCACAATCCCAGTCCTTCTACTGGTGTAATTGTGCATTTATCTCTTAAACAGCCTTGCTTTTACACTGTGCATTTCTCTATTTATTTATTTTTTTCACACAAATACTTTTTTTGAATTGATTGCACAAGGCCAAGGCTTTTCATACAAATCGAAAGAGGATGTTATTGAACTGATTATCTGTTCTTAACAGGCAAAGTCTTATATATAGATTTATATGACTCGACTTGTATTTGGGTTGTTATAAGTAGGTTACAGACAAGTATAGCACATAAAAGATCAAATCTTATCAGTCTGTGGTTCAAAACTAACTGGCAGGGGAATTATACTCTATAATCCTCATAAAAAGTAATGGTGTGTTTGGAAATTTAAGTTTAGTTATAATCAGGAAGATAAAATGACCTCTCTGAGTCATGTTGTCTATAATATATGACATATTAAAGCAATAAACTACATGAAGACTGATATTGGATATGATTAGCTCAGTCTCATGGAAGGTGCAGGCACGGCTTGTCCCTGTGACCTTTTGTATTTCATTCTGATAACATACATGAAAAGATGCGCCTTATGACAATTACTTTGAAACCTGCAAAGCTGTTTGTGTCCTGCCTTACCCCTCCCCCAGCAGTGGTTTTTCTAACACGTCCGACTAATCCAGTTACTCCACTTCACTTTATAATTCACAGCTGACCAAACAGTCTGAAAACTGTCTGTTGCTTCAGTGTGACACCCACACAGTGACATGCAGTAGCTGACATCTCAATGTAGGAGAGTTCAACTGGCACCCATTCAGAGGAGCAAAAAATAGGAACAAGCACCTTTAACTGAATGTGGATTTCTGTAAAATGTGCTGTGCAACAGTGTTAAGCTGCCCCTCTTTTCTTTTTATTCTGATCACAGGGAGCCAGACTTGTTTCTGACAGACTTTTCAAAGTCTTCTTTAGAGAACAACTGCTTTTTATGTCTTTCGTTTTGTTTGGTTTTTAACCACTGAATACTGACCTTTTGATTGATTTAAGCAGAAAAACCTCAAGACATGAACCAGTGTTGTTATTACATAATATGCAACAAAGACAGCATTTTCAGTATTTCATGGCACTTTGTTACCTAATGCCTGTTGCAAAGACACATCATAACTTCCCATTTCTTTATAGGTGCATTTATGAAAATACAATGTTAGACATGGAAAATATTTTTGTGCGTTTATCCAAAAACTTGTCAAATTTTATATTATTATATTTTTCAATGAGAGACAAATTGAGTTTTAAATGTCTAAAACTGTTTAAAACTGCAAAGGTTGAATTTTCCAAGGTTTACCATGTCCTGATCAATACAGTTTCAGGAATGTTCAGTGATTTTGTGTTTGCAGAGTAGATATCCCCCTAAGAGACTTGCCCATAGCTGAAGAGATATCATTATCTATGGTACACAACAGAGATTCAAACTGAAATTATTTAAAGCAGTCTGCCTGAACTGAACAGGGACTTCATTATAATGATTGATGTCGGTGTGTCTCAGCACACTTTTATAGGATATGTAGCAACTGACAAGTAAAGTAGCCTCATTGATTTACTTGTTGTTACATGATATGATGAAAAGGCTCATTACATGTGAGTTTAAAGTGTGTGCTAATCTGTAATGGCTGCAACATGGGGAAAGGTGCAGCTTTAGAAACCAGGCCCTTGGTAAAGCTTGAGTCACTGTGTCACAAACGGGACACTCCTTATCTTTACTGTGGTACTTAGGTGAAGACTTAGCTCCAAAGAGTTTCAAATTCCTTAACAATGAGAAAAGCTGACATGCTGCAAATCTTAAAGATAAGTGTAGATGTAATTGCTTAACATTTGAAATTCCTATGAGAACATCTTTGGGTTATTTAAAGGCAGAAGAAATGCAAGATAATGCTTGTGGCTACATGTTCATGACAGTGGAATCCCATTAAATTAAGATAATTGTATATTGATTGCCTTACAAGTTAATATAGATTAGAAGATGCAGGAGATGAGCCTTCTCTCCACTCTGCCATGTTGAGTCTCAGTGTTGCTGAAGTAAGTAAATAAATAAGTAAGTAAGTAAAATTTTATTTATAGAGCACATTTCACAGATAAAGATCACAAAATTGTATATATAGTAACATGGTACAAGTAATGGCAAATAGGCAAATGAAACAGTTGCTTGGGTGTGGGCCTTTTCACAGCAGATCTTCTGCTTTTCATGGGGAAGTAGAAATATTCAGTTGGTACAACCTCCCATTGGAGGCACCTAGGTTGTTCACCACGTCCAGCTCATTTCAAATCAGGGTTAGGTGTTGAGGTTTGGGAACTTGTAGACATAGTTTATAGAGTGCATGATGGATAACTTGGTTGTGGGTGGGACTGAACAATGTGACTCTAGCTCCTCTTAGATCCTAGCAAGATGCTACTCTGTTGATATTAATTAACCTAAATTAATTTTGATTAGAACAGTTGATTTTTATTAGTTCATAGACAGTAAACTAGAATGCATAGTGTGATCAGTAGGTGGGATATGACGCTAAGTTAGTCAGTCATCCCTGCGACAAACAACCAAAAAGAGCACCTTGAGGAAGAAAGCCCAAACAGAACTTTTCCATAACACCTTCTCTGCATTTTATTTGAAATGGACAAGAGTCTTTCGATTGAATTGAGGATGTTTTGGGGAATTTGTTTCTTCCATCAACCTTTTTCAATTATTTGGTCTAAAATGTAAGAGAAGTCTGCTACTCTAATGTATTTCCTATTCATTCTTTTCCTCTTGAAGAAACACCACGCATTGGAGTGCATGCCACATGTGTATGTTTCTATGACTACGTAGCATAAGTAACAATGACGGTATGTTTAACACATCATGATTCATATTTCCATACACTGCGGCTTATGTCAGAACTTAAAGTGGTATTTCGTAAAATAAATAAAAATAAAATTGCTCAGACAAATGTTTTACCACAAAACTTGGATTAGATAACATTTGTGTCCCTGCAGGCTGTTTTAGTATTCAGCCATGATAGAGTTCATCCATAGTAGCAAAGGGTTGATGCAAAAACGTGACACAGAAGAGTGACTTGGTATGAGAGCAGTTGCAGCCCTGATGTCGTATCCATTTAGGAGGACATTTCCTGTGGCAGTTATTCAGAAATGATAATGACATTATAATTACAGATATCATTGTCTTATCTAGGATGTTCTCTATGAAAGAAAGATTGTTTACATCTGTCACAAGACAACCTTAAGGTGTAACCACTTGCTGTAACTGTCAACTGGGATTTTTTCTAAAGTTGCTTTAGGCCTTTTCACTGCGTGTAAAACACCACTCCAAGGCAAATAAACATGAAATAGAAATTTGATGCTCTCACTATGCTGTTGACACGTCAGCACTTATAATAGCAGATAGCATTATGAATTATTGGAAGAAATAACACAGCTGTTAGTTTGTTAATGTCACAACTGTTGCCATATTACACACACAACACAAGGGATCGTCCTGAAACACACCAGCACGAGGCCTTAATGAATAATTTAGGCCACATATTTTGCTGGTCTTGAACAACTGGAGCTGCACAATAGTGTTTGTCAAACAATCTTCATGTTTCATGACTCACACCCCTGTGGTCATGAACATGACCTGAAGCCCTCTCAAGTTAATGTTTTCGTGACCTCTCTGTGAAATCCTAACTTTTAAAGGAATGCAACATCATCACATTGTCTTTAAACACCTTTAAAATGGTTTCTGAATCTCATGCTTGCTCAATCCAGCTGATATGGTTGAGTGGTGTGCAATCAGTCACCTGGCAACAGGACACCGTTTCTAGCTTTGGAAATGATAATGTGTGGCAAGTAACCCGGCTGTGTCGACACAGGGTGCTCTTGCAGGATTCAGAGAGCTGTTACCCTTTGCTGCTTTTCAATAGCACGGCTGTGTAATGGCTTTCAGATGGGAATAAAACTCAGGCAGAGGAGCTACTGTTGTTGAGTAGTCATGATGAACTGCCTGAACCTTTCTTAAAGAATGAGGCATGAAAACACTCATCTGTAATTTGTCTATTTATCTTACTTTTACTGCGCGCTTCCTTCACACGTCTTGATTGCATGTACATGTACACAGGGAGTTCTTCTTTGAAGTTCATGTCCCTCCTTTTTGCTATCTAATCTCCTGTGATATGGCTTTTCACTTAATGATGTCGAGGCGATGACTGTAGAATACTGGACCGAAGCCATAACTGCAGCAGTTTTAAGAATGTGCTTAATGCCGTCATTTATCCTGGGTTGGACCCTTCAGGCCTCTTCCACTGAGCTGTGTGGAGTTTTTACCCTGAAAAGGGTCAGTTTTATTCAGGCGGAAATGACTTTTTGTCTCTGTGCATCCACAGCCTTCACTTGTCCCTTTTGGTCATCCGTGAATGATATTGGGTAATTTGGAGTTCAGTGCTTTGACCTTTTATTGAAACACCAGCTGTCTTCCCTTTATACCTCGCAGCTGTAGTGTTATCGACGCTGGATTAATCAGTTAAATTGAAGATTAAACATTCCTTTCTCTCCCTCTTCCCAGAGAAGTGATTTTTATCTTCAAAGGACTGAAACAACCCTGTATTTACA